>JARHVA010004117.1:1442500-1696824 GCA_037957365.1 Torreya grandis
GCTCTCATTCCTAAGATCTTTGAGGCTATGTCTCTTGATAACTATAGACCTATCTCTCTATGCAATACCTTGTATAAGATCATTGCAAAGGTTATAGCTAATAAGCTTAAGATGATCCTTCCTCATATCATCTACAATGAGCAAGGGAATTTTTAAGGTGAAGGAAAATTGTGGATGGTATCTTTGTCCTCCATGAGGTTATTCAATTCCTAAAAAGCAATGGCAAGAAAGGCATTCTTTTTAAGTTGACAGATCCAACACATATGACATGATCTATTGGGATTTACTCGAGAATGTCTTCAAAAGGTTCAGTTTCCCTAGTCACTAGCGAGAACGGGTCTAGGAGTGCTTTTCTACTCAAAATTCTCTACCCTCCTCAATGGCTCACCAATTGCTTTTTCCAAGTCTTTATATGGGCCTAGATAGGGGGATCCCCTATCCTCGTACCTTTACATTATTTTGGCCGAGGCTCTTGGAAGAGAGATAAAAGAGGCACGTGGAAGGCAAAGGTTGAAGGATCATGATTTCAAGTGGTAGTGAGGCAGTTACCCGTCCACAATTTGTGGATGACATGATGCTTAAAATAAAGCCTTCCCTGAAAGAGTTTGAAGGATATTCTTCGGAATTATGAGATGGCTTCTAGTCGAGATAAATAGAAGGAAATCTAGATCTTTCTTTATGACTATGAAGGAAAGGGAACAATTGCACTTCTCTATAATCTTGGAGTATGAAATGACTCATCTTCCTAACCCCTAGCTTGGCATCCTCCTTTTTGTTTGGAATGCTAGAAAAAATCTTTAGCTTGATCTTGTTGATGAAATCAAGAAAAAACTTAATAGCTGGAAAGATAAATGGCTATCCTCAGCGGGGAGGATCACAATGATCAAATCACTCCTTCAAGCCATCCCCAATCACTGGTTTTCGGTTCTCACTGGTCGTACACCTTTCCTCCCCTAGGTGAAGCCACAAAAACTTGTCATCATATAAGTTATGAGCTTTCCATGGAGATTCCATATAGAAACAGTTTCTTTATCAATTATTAACAACAATCGGGCCTGCTCGAAGAAATAAATATTTATCGGTTTTATCGACTCCGTGCTACTCATTTCTGTTAGTTTTTCTGTTCGAAGATCAAGTATTTCGATGTTTTGGTTTCTCGGTTTTAAGATAACCTTCTCAGAGAACCACTGAATTAAATAAGGTGCTGCATTTTGGGATTTTAATTGGTAGATAAAATATTTCAAAACAGTGTCGTCCTCTATATTTAAAATCACAATAGGAACATCACTCATGTTTAAGCTATGTAATGTTATCAATATTACACCAGGACCAAGCCTCATTTTATGAATTATTTTATCAAATAAGGAATACAGCAGCATATATTTGTTCAAATCAATCGTATTGATATTACCATCTTTGGAGATAACAACGTTTGTATTGACATGGTCGATTACTGCATAATCTTCCTCCCACTCTGAGGATATTTGTGTCTCAATTAAGTCTAAACGAACTTCAGGTTTACCTTTCCTAATATAATCACTTGGGGTTGCTCGGATCTAGAATGAGTTGATGTCATTTGGTAGAGGATATTCTGAAATTGTGATAAGGGAAGCAATGTTGTTATTGTAGAATAGGATGATAATCTCTTCATCAAATGTCTGATTCAAGAAGCAAAGTCTTTTGTTAGTGATTCTACTAAACGTTGCACAAATAGAACTTTGATCCATAGAAAATATGATATCCTTGGCACTATATATTTCCACAATGTCCTATGGTGGCTTAATATAATCATTATTGCTTACGAAACAATGTGAGAGGTGGTCATAAGCATCAAACTCTTCCTGCAATTGAAAATTCATGAAGCATATCTCACAACTTGTGTTGCGGAAGGCCTTCCTCCCAATCATTCCCATCTCATGCCTTTGAAGCTTGCCCATCAAGATTTTACCCTTCATTTTTTCTTTGGGAGGGATGAAATATGTTATGGATTGAAATGTAGAGACTGTGTTGTAATGGTTAAGATTAGCATCGTCAGCTACTGTTTCAGTTATTTCCTGATATTTATTAAGATTATTATTATCTAAATCATGAGGAATACTTCTTTGGAATTTGTCTGGCATGTAACCTTCATCCTCTCTCCAATTTTATTCCATCTCACTGCCTTGCCAGCAGGAGATACATTCACTATTGATATCTCTGGAAGATTGAATTTCTCTTCATATTCTGAGCCGCCATAACTATGATTTACGAACTCGTCGTCCTCATAGTATCTATTTCCATGCCATGACTCTTTCAACTCCAAAAAGTTTGAAAAAGAGATTTCTTTTCGAATCTCTACAGAAAGGACATACGATGCGAAACTGTCCATAATTTCCTTATGTAGTGACCCCATGGTTCACATGCTGGCAAGAAAAACAGCTCTAATACCACTATAATATTCCTAATCAGAATATTTTAAATTAATTTGGTTTTCTTGGGAAACCTATTTTTTTATAAATATAAATATTGCATTTAAAATAATAAATTAAATAAAATATAAGTCCACAAGGGGTTTCATCATTTGGCTGTTTTAATCACAAGGGTTTTCGTCCTTGAGAGTGGTTGTATAGCATGACGCTTATACTAGTTAGATGATTGAATTCATAATTGGATGTTTTTTTTCCATACCAACAAATGACTATTAATACTTCATAACTATCCATCGAAAGACATGTCTCTTCCAAATGTCATTTCCCAAGGGTGGCGTCCATTTGATTAATGCTTAATGAATGTTTAATGACTAATTAATTAATTAATACTATACTAACTACTGCTATTTACATGGGCGCAACACTTGAATGATTAAGGATATTAAATCGCAACGCTCTAACGTCCTTGATAACAGACTGTGATTTAAGGACATTACAATACCCCAAGGGTTGAAACCAAGGGGGTGCTTGGTGTTGGTAGTAATGAAGGGGTGAATGAGCAACTTCAACTGAACATATGCCCATGGAACAAGGTAAAAAAGAGCATTGTAAAGCACCCTATAAAGTCTGAAATTGCAAGTGTAGGTTTTTCCTTAGTTACAAAGGTCCAATTGATGCATCACTCCTCCAAGATAAGCAACTTCCATGTTTGTGGGACTCAACATGTGCTTCCAAGACCATCAAGGAATATATAAAGGGCAGCTTTTTAACAATTTCCAGTTTTGATTTTTTTTGTTTACTTATGTCCATAGTGTTTCTTTTACGTGGCATAGACATTAAGGGGTTGTTGGAAACTAAATTGGTGATGGTTGGGTTGGTTCCAATGAAGATTTGCAAGGTTGTTGAAAGTCAAATCAGCCCCCATAGCAAATGGTTTGGGTTTATAAGAGAGTTGGTTCACTCCAAGGCAAGAAGACAAGTGAATTTATGGGCCAAGGGTGAAGTTGTCGTTTCCACATATGAGTTTCCAGCCCTTGGGAGATTCAAATTTGAGAGTTTGAAGGGTGGAATCAAGAGTATATGCAGCTGTTATGAGTTGCATAAGATGGAATACGCTTGGGACAGCGAGGTATTAAGAACAAAAATCATTTTTTGGGTGGATAAGGAGGATGTTGGTGTTGAAAATATTGTCATTGATGTCAAACATAGTCATTGATGTCAAATGCATAAGCATAGCAATGATCATCATATGCATAGCAGCGATCATGTGCCAGCAATAAATAATCAGCAATTTACCTATGGAAAGGACCAATGCTTTGTTTAATAGGCCAGCGATTTCTTCTATGGGGCAGCGATTTGTTCAATGGGCCAACATTTTGTCTTAAAGAGGCAACAAATTAATTTACGGACAGCAATTAAATAAACAGCAAGCCGACTAAGCAAAAGAAAAGAAAAATCACCCCACTTGGGTTATTTAAATAAAATAAATTAAAAAGACACATCTTTTTGGGAAGAGGTGTCTCTTAGAATGGACGCCCCTCTTGGGAAAAGGTAGCAAAGGCTATAAAAGGATAGATGAGTGGATGAAGGAAAAAAAAAAATGAGCAAGCACTTGAAATATATTTTATATCATTCAAGTCTAAGAGAAGTGCGGGAGAAGAGCTGAAAATGCATTAAAAAACCATTGAGAGAAGAAAGAGAGAAAAGAAGGGTTCCATCATTCGTTGAGTTAACAGAACTGCAGTGGTAAGAAGAATTTTTGTAAGGGGTTGGTGATCCTATGAGTTAGTGCTCACGAATTAAAGCTGAGTTGATGCTTGGTAGCAGGAGTTGGTGCTCCTATGGGTTGGTGCCCGCAAATTGTAATTGGGGATTGGTGTCTCCTGTAGATTGGTGCCTACAAATATTTGAAAATTATATTACGAGAATTTCTCCGTGGTTTTCTCCCAAAAGGGTTTCCACACAAATCTGTGTCTATTTGCATTGTGTGGTTTTGCATTGTATTCTTTGATTGCTTTGAATATATTAATTGCGGAGTAATTTGAGGTTTTGGATTTAAGATTAATAGTCAAAACCAAAAAAAAATATCTTATACTGATTCACCTCCCCTCTCAGTATAAGCTTGTGCTTAACAGTTGGGCGTTGCACCGTGCCTAGTAATGAGGAGTTTGCAGCCATACTCCACAAAAAAAACGTTGTCAAAAATACAAAGGTGAAGGGGAAGATAATTTTTTGGACTAATGTGTTTGTTTCATGTGCAGGTGTTGACACAAGGGCAACCAAGGCCCTAATACTTGAAGACTACCTAGCTGGAATACAATTTTCCAGCCACCTTTGTGATGCCAACTTTGAAAATTTTCTTGATTTCAGCATCTTATGGGCATTTTCGGAATATTTGGGCTCAAGGATAAAAAGTAAAAAGATGAGGTGCTGCTTTTTTTTCATTTTCAGCTTGCTTAATGAATAAAGGAACTTCATCTACAGCTGTAGAAAACTTCATCAGGAAAGGTATTTCCATTGGGAAGGGCTTAGGTTCGAGCTTTGCACAAAACCCATGGTAGAGATAGTACTTTGGTTACTTTTATTGCTTGAGGACAAGCAATTTTGAACAGGGAGGATTGTCATGTCCCTCTTTTGATAGGCACATCACGGAAGACCCTTAGCCTTGACTTATTCTCAGAGGCTAAGGGACAAGCATGAAGGGAAATAAGTATTGAGCGTTTTGATTGAATATTTGTAAAAGAATACATTTTTGGAAGTTACTTTATGTTCTTATTTCACTTAAAGAGGGGACCTTTAAGAGTCATAAAGGCTAAAGTGATTTTAAGAAAATATCATAAGAAAATGTCTTTTAAATAATTTAAGTTACCCTCCCTTCCTCTTTTGGGCGCCACATTTGGAGGGCTATAAAGGTAAAAGAGGAATCATTTGAAGAGGTTAGGTTATGTTTTGATATTGAATCTTGGTCTATTTGCACAAAAATGCTAAGCCATTTGCTTTGAAGACGAAACCCTTCAAGTAAAGGAGTTAGGGGATGAAAACCCTATTTCTTCATTGAAGTAGCTTCATTCAGAGGTCATTGGAGTCATCTATTCCTACAAGGGTGTTTTAGACACCATTTTGCTATTTTCAGGTTGGCTTCAGGTTGGGCGACTTGCTTTTGGGAAGTGGTGACTTGGTTTACAAGTGAATTCTCATGTTTTGGGGGCTATTTGTGCCCTAAAGACAATTCTGGAATTTATCCTACTTTTCTACATAGTGGCGACTTGTTTTGGGAGAGGTTTGGACTTTGTTTGATGGTCAATTTGTCTTGAATTTAATTCTATAAATTTCTTATAATATTCCAGCTTGGGCGATTGGGTTTCTAGGCTTTTTGAGCTACAAATACATTCAAAAAATTCTTTAAAAAATCTTTCATTTCAGTATTATTTGTGCAAACTATTGAGGGTTTCATGAGAATTGTTACATGGTAAATCAACTGTAATTTTAGTTTAAAATTTCAGTCAAGCATGCCTAGGGTTTTGAGAAATAATTACACTTTTGAGGGGCTATTTCTTCTTGTTTGGATCAGTTGATTGATTAGGAATTGATATATTTTTGACCTAATTTTAGACTATATTTGAAGGTGTGTGGGCAGCTAGGGTTTGCTGCAATAAAAATCAGAATCCTCCATTTTAAGGTAGGGTTTCCAAATAATTCTAATATTCAGCAAACCTTCCTATTGTATCGAAGCCAAATCTTGGCTAGTTGTGGGGTTTCAAAGTGACACATGCAAGAGGGTGACAGAGATAAAATATTACTTGAGGAGCAAGAAGAAAGTGGGAGAAATTCTACAAACAGAAGATATGTCTCACTTGGATCAGCCAACGGATGAGGCAAAAAATAGAGAAGAGCAAAGGCTTGATAGGTACACACAAGCCCAGGAACAAATGACTACTATCATGTTAGAATTTATCCATACTATGATGGAGATGGAGGGTGACAAACCAGCCAATGGGGATGGTAGTGCTTTTGGAAGTCACAATTTTACGAATCTGCCTTCTAAGGGTGTTGGAGGAGCTTCACGTAGGCCTAACCAGCCTACCTTTTTGCAAGATGAGGTGGTCATTCTAGATGGGGAAGCACAACCCACATTGAGGGACAATTTGTTGAGAGATTATGATGAATACATGACATATCCAAATCCTTTTAGGGAACAAATGGATCTTTCAGCGTTCATTTCATGGAAGCATGACCAAATGGGAGGCAATAGGGCTAGCCAAAAGCACAAAGGCAGTCAAAGAAGACTCCACCATGCTTTAGGTAAGCTTTCATTCTCAAATTTTGATGGTTTCCCCAAAAGTTCAACTAGGGCTTAGATCCAAAAGGTGGATACATATTTTTCTCTAAGGCCTATGTTAGAAAAAGAAGTCATTCAGTGTGCTACCTTGCACTTGGAAGGGGCTGCCTATGAATGGTGGTATCACGGTTTGGTTACTCAAGGACACCAACTCATTTCATCTTATGACAAATTCAGTAAGAGGATTATTAAACCATTTGATAACGCTGATCCAAAATTGCATTTTAAAGAGTTGGCACAATTAAACCATAAAGACACTGTAGAAGATTGTGACGGCTTCCAATCATGGTGACAAAGGTTTCAGAGAGAAGGTTGGTGGTTCTTTTCATGGAAGGCTTGACTAATTTTATCAGGGGTTTGGTTAAGGGTTTTGACCCTTCTACTCTTCAAGGAGCCATTCAAAAGGCTCTTGATTTTGCCGTTTAATTTGAAGAAAACTAATTCTTTCAAGCCTTATGGACAGCCAAAGGACAACAAATGGGGGCAGCCAAGGGGCAGCACTTTTGGGCCACCTAGATCAGCTCCTTTGGGGCAATTTGATAGGCCCAATCAGCATGGTTTGGGGTAGCAAAGAGAGCTGCCAAGAGGAAGTTTCGAAACAAGAAACGAATTAAAAAGGAAGAAGTTGTGCTTTGATTGCAAAGACCCTTGAACACCAGGTCACCATTGTAATGTCCCCTTATAGGGCTAAAGAAGAAAGTACAGAAAATCCACAAATCCCACTTATCTTTAAACGGAAAAGTCACAATATTAAAATGCCAAAATATAAATAAATTGCCAAAAAGACTAGATCGCTGCCCTAGGTCAGCGATTTGGTAGAAAATATTTTTTTTTGCCCTTAAACAACTCCAAAAATTATGAAATTTGGTTTGCAAGTGCTAAATGAATATTCAAATCAAATTCTCCAATTAGTTTTGCCACATCATCAATTCTGAAATTTTTATAGGCAAAATACAATAGAAACTTATAAAATTAATTGCTCCAAAAATACTTGGCCAATCAACACATGATATACCAAAATGACCACAAAAATAGGAGGAATCCATTGATCTTTATTGCAGAATTTTATGAGCACACATGTCCACAAAAAGTGAAAATTACAGTCCCAAAGATGATGTCACCCTTAGGAAGTGTGACGTCACACTCCTAGAGGGGTTCGCTCTACCCTAGAGCCCTCACAAATGTCTTCAAGCTGATCACTCGCTTCAAATCTGATGTCGTTGCTCACTTGCCTTCAAAAATAGACCTAAAATGCAAAAAAATTGGAAATACTTCTTCAAATCAGCGACGTACAAAAACGCAGAATGTCTTCAACATGATTTCTGAGTGAAATCACTCTTCAATCAGCAACAACAACCTTGGGCATTCACATCCCAATCCTTCTTCAAAAATGAAAATTCAATATATCAAACAGTGTCACCGCATTCACCGAATTTAATAGTAGAAATTCGAAATCTGTCAAACTTCAAGCCGCTGTTGGAAATTGCGATTTAATTCGCAGGTATAAAAAATATGTTAAATAATATTAAAAATCGCGCTTTTAAGGGTTTATATCAACACGATGCTGGGAATGAAAAATTGTTTTCAATAATGTCGAAAAAAACACGAATTAGGGTTTGTGTCGATGCTGTGTGGGAAGCTGCTAACAGCTACACTCGTCGGTGATTCAAAAGCGTTTGCAGTCCACAAACAATTTTGCATTCAGTCATGTTTCCGCTAGATTTGGTGCCCATGAATTTTTTTTAGTTGGCTTGAAAAAATTAAATTTACTCGTATTATAATGTATTTCTAATATAGCGTTACATAGTATTATAAGAACAATATAATGTATCATAATTTATTTCTATTTATATTTTATGGTTCATAACATTTTAATATATTAGTATAATATAATATATTATATTTATAGTTTATAAAATATTTTGTATGAATATAATATAATAAATTTATAATTATTTTAATAGTTTATAATATAATAATAAAATTATAAGAATATTATATTACATTATAAATAAGTTATATTTTATAATTTATAAGATATAGATATATATATTTAATAGTTTTAAATTTATTATTTATAAAAAAATTTAAATATATATCTTTTAATTATATAGATTTAAAATATATTAAATGTATATATTTTTTTCAGTCGAATTTAATCACGAATTTTATAGTTCTTTTTTAGCAACGAATTTTTTCTGATTTTTTTGCTCAACGAATTCGAATTCGGTTACTATGATATCAAATTAGCATATCCAAAATAGAAGCCCTCATGTCTATATAGTCTTCAAAATAGGGTGAACCACTTTTCGAGGCAAAATGTCTTTTTAAAATCACTTAACCACTTTTCAAAATATTTTTCCTTCTTTTATTTTTCTTCCAAGCCGACATTTACTCTTTTTCCCACTTGTAGTATTAAATTAATTGTCAAAATAGAATTAGTAATTAAAATTAATCTAAGACAATAATTTAATAAATAATTGATTAATTTACCCAATTTACAAGAGTGTTTAAATCACTTTTGGGCAAACAATTAATTAAAATACATTCTTCAAATATTATTCGAACTCTCAAGTGCAATAGTGGTTAAAACCACTTTTATAGAATGTTTTAGTGGTAAAAATCACTTTTTAATAATAGTCTATTAACTAAAATTGTCTTATATGGTCAAATGATCAAAATTACTATTCGGACAATCTTAATCAATTAATAAAATAAAATCCCCAAAAGTTAACCCCTAGTCTATGGGAAAAAGTAGACTAACAGTCTTCAATACATGTTTACTTGTAAATCGACAATGGGAACATTATAGTCCTCACTTCCCAAAATTGTTTGCCCTCAAACAATTCTAAACATTGTTGATCCTTCTCTTCCACATAACCATTTGGCTTCCTTGACAGTGCATCCACTACCACATTGTTTTTACCTTTCACATATTCAATGTCGAAATCATAAGCTTGCACTTTGTTCACCCACTTTTATTGCCGGTTATTCAATTTCTTTTGACTGAAAGAGAATCTCAAACTATTATAATCAGATTTCACCACAAATTTGCCACAAACCAAATATTGCCTAAACTTGCTCAAATCATGCATGATTGCTAGCATCTCTTTGTCATAAATTGAATACCCTTTTTTCAGAATCTTTGAGTTTCCTACTCTCAAAAGCAATGGGGTGTTTATTTTGCATTAGGCCAGCCCATATTCCTTCACCTGAAGCATCACATTTAACCACAAAAAGCACAGAAAAATTTGGGACAGCAAGTACAGGGCAAGAACACATTACCACCTTGAGTTTTTCAAATGCTATTTGGGTTGTTTTGGACCATTTGAAGGCCCTTTTCTTAGTCAAATCAATCAAGGGGGCAGCAAGTTATGAGAAACCTTTCACAAATTTTCTGTAGTAGCTACAAAAACCTCTATCTGGTGGCAACTCATAAAGCAAATCATTAAAAACATGAACATGCTTGTCTAAAATAGCTTGTAACTGACCATGAGGGGGGGGTTGTTCTGTATTTTTTGTTTTTACTGTGATAAGACAACTTGTTGCCCATGCAATCTAACCTCTCCTAAAAGCTCTTTCCATCCTCTTCATGGACACTTCTTGTGGAGCAACATTAGCTAGACCCTTGAAGACCACTTCTTTGCCTTCTTTGAAGAATTTTAGCTCCATAGTCTTATAATTTTGAGTGAATTCACCTAATGAATGCAACCATTGAACACCCAACACAATATCAATCTCACCAATGCCAACAACCTAAAAATCATCAATTACCTTGTGCTTCCCAATAGTGAGTGGAAGTTGTTGAATCTTCTTGGAAAAAGGAATAGTGAAACCATCCACCATGGTCACATTGGAGACCTTGCAATCCATGGTTTCCAATGTCATCTTCTTAACCAAGCCCTCATCAATGAAGTTATGAGTGGCTCCACTATCAACCAAAGTAGTCACTTTTTGTCCTCTCAAAGTGCCTTTTACCCTGAATGCATGATACTTGGGAGCTCCTGAAAGAGAAGTGTGCTGCCCACTTCTTTTGTGTCCTCATGCACATGCTCATCAACGACATTTTCATTTTGCTCAACATTAGTATTAACAACATCAAAATCTAAATCATCATCAATTACCTCAATGTAATGGACTTGTCCTTTGCCCATGCAATGATGGCCTCTAGTCCATGGATCTTTGCAAGTGTAGCACAAACCTCTCCTCCTCAACTCATCTCTTGAATCCTTTATGTTGTTATAGGGCAGCGCTTTACGTGGTGGAACATAAGGGCTTCTTTAGTGGCTCACTAGGTGCTGCCCTAGGCTGCCCACTTGGTGCTTTTGGCTGCCCACTAAAATCAAACCTTGGCTACCCAGTATTTCCCACTTTTGGCAGCGAATGAGTAGCTGCCCCTTGCTGTCCTTTTGGCCACATATTGCCCCTATAAGCTAAACACCCTAGATCCAAAGCTTTAGTAATTGCATTTTGCAAAGAAAGAGGGTTAAAGGCTTTTACCAAATCTCTCAAAGGCTCAATCAAACCCACAGTAAAGAGAACAACCAACTTTCTTTCACTTACATCCAATATCATGACTGAAATCTTTTGAAAACCAGAAACATACCTCTCAACATCATGATTTTGTTTGAGTTGTGCCAACTCAAGGAAGTGGATCTTTGGATTTCTTCTATCAAATCTCTCCATTTCCCTCTTGCTAAATTCTTCCAAGGTAGTAATAGATCCATGGCCTTGGGTGATCTTGCCATGAAACTACCACTCATGAGCAATACCCTCCAAGTGAAGTGTGCTAAACTTGAGAGTTTCATCCTCAAACACAAGGTTGAGTGAAAAATAGGTTTCTAATTTCTGCAACCATGATCTCACTGAAAATTTATCAATGCCATCAAAACAGGAAGAAAAACCTTACCCAACCTTTGTTATAAGTCGCTACGAGGCTGCATGCTCGGTCTTCTTGATTTTGACACATCTTTCGTCTCACAATACTCAAAGAAAGTCATAAGTCCTTGAGTAGCATAGCTCAAGTCCGCATACTCACTTTGACATATATAAAGTGGATTACACATCGATGGCTCATCCTCAACAACTGGTTCTTTCTACAGAAATGTGATGTTGAAGAGCTTGTGAGGGGGGTTAATAGAAACCCTCTCACTGCTATTCGAGCTTCCTTCTCTATTGAAGTGATGGATCTTGCTTGGATCTAGTGGTCTCCAACATGGCTGCAAATTGCATACTCAAGGTATGTTGAAGATGACTTTGGCTCTCCTTTATCAAATCCTGCAAAAATTTTACTTGCCCTGAAGTAAACCCTTGATCACTTGTGGCTTTTCCTCTTCTCTGATAACACAAAATCTTTTTATCTGTTTGCATCCAAATTTGCATACATAAAATCTCACAGGTGCACCAGATTGGTGCTTTGATACCACTGTAATGTTGTCTTATAGGGCCGAAGAACAAAGTACAAAAAATCCACAAATCCCACTTATCTTCAAACGGAAAAGTCACAATATTAAAATGTTAAAATCTGAATAAATTGCCAGAAAAACCAGATCACTGCCCTAGGTCAGCGATTTGGTAAAAAATATTTTTTTTACCCTTAAACAACTCAAGTAATTGTGAAATTTGGTTTGCAAGTGATAAATAAATATTCAGATCAGATTCTCCAATTAGTTTTGCCACATTATCAATTCTGGAATTTTTATAGGCAAAATACAACAGAAACTTATAAAATTAATTGCTCCAAAAATACTCAACCAATCAAGACAAATGATATACCAAAACGACCACAAAAATATGAGGAATCCAATGATCTTTATTGCAGAATTTTTTTAGCACAAAATGTCCACAAAAAGTGAAAATTACAATCCCAAAGGTGATGTCACTTTTAAGGACTGTGATGTCACACACATAGAGGTTCGCTCTACCCTAGAGCCCTCACAAATGTCTTCAATCTGATCACTCGCTTTAAATCTAATGTCTTTGCTCACTTGCCTTCAAAAATAAACCTAAAATGTAGAAAAACTGGAAATACTTCATCAAATCAGCAACCTACAAAAAAGCGGAATGTCTTCAATGTGGTTTCCGAGTGAAATCACTCTTCAATCAGCAACCTTTGGCATTCACATCCCAACCCTGGGCATTTACATCCCAATCCTTCTTCAAAAATGAAGATTCAATATATCAAATTAGCATATCCAAAATAGAAGCCCTCATGTCCATATATAGTCTTCAAAGTGGGGCGAACCACATTTGAAGGTAAAATATCTTTTTAAAATCACTTAACCACTTTTCAAATTTCTTCTTTTATTTTCCCCCCAAGCTGACATTTACTCTTTTTACCACTTGTAATATTAAATTAATTGCCAAAATAGAATTAGTAATTATAATTACAAGGCAATAATTTAATGAATGATTAATTAATTTACCTAATTTTCAAGAGTGATTAAACCACTTTTGGGCAAACAATTAATTAAAGTACCTTCTTCAAATATTATTCAAAATCTCAAGTGCAATAGTGGTTAAAATCACTTTTATAGAATGTTTTAGTAGTAAAAATCAGTGTTTAATAACATTCTATTAACTAACTAAAATTGTCTTATATGGTCAAACGATCAAAATACATATTCGGGCAATCTTAATCAATTAATAAAATAAAATCCCCAAAAGTTAACCCTTAGTCTATGGAGAAGAGTAAATTAACGGTCTTCAATACATGTTTACTTGTGAACCGGAAATGAAGACATTGCACCATTGTCATGGGAAAGGTCAAGTGCACTACATTGAAGTGCATTCGGATGAAGAAGAAAGGGTAGCCACCTATGATGATGAGCATTTGGAGATCCTTGGACGAGAAGACTTGGAGAGCACCTTTGCTTCCTTATCAAGGACCCCTAGATACTATTCATTTCATGTGAAGAGTAATTTGAAAGATAAGGATGTCACTATTCTCATTGATAGTGGAGCTACTCATAACTTTATTGATAAAAAATTAGTGGCTTTGTGTGGATTACAATCTTATGAGTTTAGTGGTTTTTGTGTGACTGTGGTGGATGGCTTCACCATCCCTTGTACCAACCTGAGTATAATGATGGGAACACATCTCATTGAAGATGATTTTTATGTGGTTGGTTTGAGGAAACCAACCTAGTGCTTAGTATATAATGGTTGTGCTCTTTTGGAGAGTACACCCAAATTACCAAACAATGGAGCTCAAGTTTTATGCCAATGTGAAACAACTGATTCTACATGAGTTGCATGATAGGGCACCCAAGGGGACAACGTCCAAGAGGATGGAAAGCATAATACATGGAGGAATTCTGGTAGTGGCAGCAAGACAAATGGCTTTTTCTGAGTTGGAACAGCCAACTCTCATGAAAGAAAGGAGTCACATACATGGCATGTTGAGTGAAGAAAAAGTGGGAAAAGGTTACCCATACAAAAGAATCAATCATGCGGGCATAAGGCAGCCTCTAAGGTATGAAAATAAATTTCAAATTCTTCCTTCATTGAGCTAGGTTCTAAGGTATGCTAAAATGTGGTTTCTAAGGCATGCTAAAGTAAACAAAGTTTTGTTGAAGGGAGACAATGCTATTTTGATACCTAGGTATGAAAAGAATCATTTAATCTTTTTTTCTCTAAACCCTACAAATTTTGAAAATGTACGTTTAAAATTGGTGTTGTGGAGGAGCAAAATTCCATATATGAAGAGAATAAGGAATTCTGAGAATTGCATGGGAAAGAATTTGCAAATGCACTCAGAAAATTCTGAGTTTTTAATGTCATTTCAGCCTAGTATACATTCTGGAAATGTGGTGAACAAAATGTCAACTCAGCTTGATGAATATACCTCAAGGGTTGAAACCAAGGGGGCACTTGGTGTTGGTAGTAATGAAGGGGTGAATGAACAACTTCAGCTGAACATATGCCCATAGAACAAGGTAAAAAAGAGCATTGTACAGCACCATATAAAGTCTGAAATTGCAAGAAAGTGTAGATTTTTCCTTGGTTACAAAGGTCCAATTGATGCATCACTCCATCAAGGTAAGCAACTTCCATGTTTGTGGGACTCAACATGTGCTTCCAAGACCATCAAGGTATATATAAAAGGCAGCTCTTTAACAATTTCCAGTTCTGATTTCTTTTGTTTGCTTATGTCCATAGTTTTTTTTTTATGTAGCATAGACATGAAGGGGTTGTTGGAAACCGAATTGGTGATGGTTGGGTTGGCTCCAATGAAGATTTGCAAGGTTATTGAAAGTCAAATCAACCCCCATAAAAAATGATTCAGGTTTATAAAAGAATTGGTTTGCTCCAAGGTAACAAGACAAGTGAATTTATGGGCCAAGGGTGGAGCTGCAGTTTCCACATGAGTTTCCAGCCCTTGGGAGATTCAAATTTGAGAGTTTGAAGGGTGGAATCAAGAGTATATGCAGATGTTATGAGTTGCATAAGACGGAATACACTTGGGGCAGCGAGGTATTAAAAAGAAAAATCATTTTTTGGGTGGATAAGGAGGATGCTAGGGGCTGCACCGTGCCTAGCAATGACGAGTTTGCAGCCATACTACACAAAGAAAGCATTGCCAAAAAAACAAAGGTGAAGGGGAAGATAGTTTTTTGGACTAATGTGTTTGCTTCATGTGTAGGTATTGATACAAGGGCAATCAAGGACCATATACTTGAAGACTACCTAGCTAGAATACAATTTCCAAGCCACCTTTGTGACATCAACTTTGAAGATATTCTTGATTTCAACATCTTATGGGCATTTTCGGAATATTTGGGCTCAAGGATAAGAAGTAAAAAGATGAGGTGCTACTGTTTTTTAATTTTCAACTTGCTTAAGCAATAAAGGAACTTCATCTACAGCTATAGAAGACTTCATCAAATGAGGTCTTTCCATTGGGAAGGGCTTAGGTGAGCTTTGCACAAAACCCATGGTCGAGATAGCACTTTGGTTACTTTTATTGCTTGAGGACAAGCAATTTTGGATAGGGAGGATTGTCATGTCCCTCTTTTGATAGAGACATCACGGAAGACCCTTAGCCTCGACTTATTCCCAGGAGATAAAGGACGAGAATGAAGGGAAAGGTGTATTGAGCGTTTTGATTGAATATTTGTAAAAGAATACTTTTTTGAAAGTTACTTTATATTTTTATTTCACTTAAAGAGGAGACCTTTAAGGGTCATAAAAGCTTAAATGATTTTATGAAAAGATTATAAGAAAAGGTTTTTTAAATAATTTAAGTTACCCCCCTTCCTCTTTTGGGCTCCACACTTGGAGGGCTATAAAGGTAAAAGAGGAATCATTTGGAGAGGTTATGTTATGTTTTGATATTGAATCTTGGTCTATTAGCATGAAAACGCTAAGCCATTTGTTTTAAAAACGAAACCCTTCAAGTAAAGGACTTGGGAGACAAAAACCCTCTTTCTTCATTGAGGTGGATTCATTCAGAGGTTGCCATTGGAGTCATCTATTCCTAAAAAGGTGTTTTAGACACCATTTTGCTATTTTCAGGTTGGGCAACTTGCTTTCGAGAAGAGACGACTTGGTTTGGAGGTGAATTCTCATGTTTTGGGGGGTTTTGTGCCCTAAGGACAATTCTAGAATTTATCCTATTTTTCTGCATAGTAGAGACTTGCTTTGGGAGAGGTTTGGACCTCATTTGATAGTCAATTTGTCTTGAATTTAATTCTGTAGATTTCCTATAATATTCCAGCTTGGGCGATTGGCTTTTTGAGGCTTTTTGAGGTACAAATACATTCAAAAAATTCTTTAAAATTTCTGCCTTTCGTTTTAGTATTATTTGTGCAAATTACTGAGGGTTTCATGAGATTTGTTACATGGTAAATCAGCTGTAATTTTCAGTTTAGAATTTCAGTCAAGGACGCCTAGGGTTTTGACAAATAATTCCACTTTTGAGGGGCCATTTCTTCTTGTTTGGATCAGCTGATAATTGATTAGGAATTGATATATTTTTGAGCTAATTTTGGGCTATATTTGAAGGTGTACGGGCAGCTCAGGTTTGCTGTTATAAAAATCAAAATCTTCCATTTTAAGGTAGGGTTTTCAAATAATTCTAATATTCAATAAATTGTTCTACTTTGGGACATCTCATTTTGAGGGTGATTTAGGATTCCAGTATTTGCAAAAGGATACAAGGAGTGAAGAATGGAACTTGCAATTGCTTGTGGCAAAAAATTTGGAAAGGGAGGACTATAATGTCCCATTTTCAATACTAGCTTGCTGAGGTGACCTTTGGCCCAATTTGACTTTTCGTGGGCAAAAAGGGAATATAAGGGAAGTACTTTAATGTTATATTTTTAAGTTGATTAAAAGCGGCTTAAAGAGCGGACTTTCAAGTTAGCCCTTATTTAAAAGGATCATAAGGATTCACTTTTAAAATATTTGAATCTTTCCCTCCATTTTGAACGCCCCAATTGGGAGTAAAGGATATAAAAGAAAGAAAGGAGGTTCGTTTTGGGATTATGTTATTATGATTAACTAAAATTCAAAGTTTGAGCAGGTTGCTTATGCCTTCAGCCCTAGAGGATGAAACCCCTCTTCGGTATTCAGGTATTGAGGACAAAACCCTTCAATGTCCAGCAGGTGACTTCATCCCGAAGTCATATTTGAGCATGAACTAGAAGATTTCAAGTCTAAGGCACCTTTCCAAGTGCAGCGCAGTAGAGAAACAGCTTGTGGAGGTGGGACGCAGCTGTTATCAGCCCTATTTAGTGCAGCGAACTTCATTTTCAACTCTGTTAAGGGCAGTAACATCAATGGATATCCTCTTTTAGGGCAGCGAACCCCTTGAGGGTTTGAAACTGCAGTTTATGGGGCAATTTATAGAACATTTTGATATTTTTCAATCTAACAATCAGCTGGCATTTATTTAATAATTTTCTTGTGAAAATCAGACTTATGGGCTCAAAAAATATTTTGAATATTCTATAATTTTTATGAGGGTTTCTATGAGCAGAACCAATTATTTTTATGCATGAATATTTTTTTTCAGAAGTCTGCAATTTATGACTAGCATTTTTATAAAAATCAAAATTTAATATTTCTACTGTAAGGGTTTGCTAGAAAACCCAAATTGTTCTAAATTGTCTAGAAAAGGGGCATCCCAGGAGGTGCTAATTAATTTCAACAACTCACTGCCAACGTGCCTTGTTCTCAATGTTTTGGCTCAAGTGGGTGCTCTCTATGGGCCCTATAACTTGCTGCCAGCTCCTTGTCTAGTTCTGTAGTTTCTTTGGATTCCATGTGGATTCCATGACGTTATTTCTGCCTTCTCAATCAATTAGCCACCTGTAACCAATAAAACATCATGTAGTCCTCCATAATTATTTTTCAAGGTTTTATGTATTGGTTTTTTAGGGGAACTATTTGTTTCTGTGGCCAAAATTTATCCTAGGGATGAGGAATTCTGTATTAAATATTTCTCCAATTTGAAGAGCTCATTGAGCTTAGTGAGCATGAATTATTGAATCAAAATTATATGCAAAATGTTCTCCATGGTTTTGTAAACAAGGCAGTGAGTCTTTCTCACTCAAATAACAAGCACTAGTCATTTGTTATGTTTCCATTTTCTATATCCATCTTGAAACAGAATTATTTACTTTGGTCGATTGTGCTACTAATTTGGTTCATGCTTGAAGTGTACATTATATATTAAGCTTGAAAATTAATACTATAATACTAATTATCTACCATGATACTTGCATTTTCCTACTGTTTTCTAGAAATTTCTACCCCATAGAAACAAAAACATTGAATGCATACATTTCAATCGACATAATCATACCCATATTCAAAATTCTTATCATGGAAGTATATGAATCTGTCCAATAGCATGCTAAACATGCTTACTAATTACATTGGAACCGCCTTATATTTACGAAAGTTTCAACAAGACACTTTTAAAACTTTAATACACTCTCACTGAACATCTCCTTGTGCTTAATTTAAAAGAAGGTTCAAGGTAATGTGCAAGACATTCAGGGTAATCTGTACGCATCATAAGATGGAAAGAGGGATGCTTTCAAGGCTGAAATGTCTCATTTTAACGATCTCAACAGATCAGATCAGATCAGCAGGTTGTTATGATGAAGAATAAGCCCCAGCATACTATTGCACCGTAGGAGAAAAAGAAGGTGAGGCAGCATGAAGGCCTATGATACAAGGTAATGCATATAATTCCCTTAATTTCAACAACTATTTGGCATTTTGTGAGTCTGTTTTGATGGAAAACAGTGCATTTAAGCCTACCACGTGATGAAGCAAGGGGGAAAAAAAAGGAATAGGAAATAGCTTGCAAGTGGAATATGATACCCCGATGAAATAAAAACCTGGGTTCTTGCAAAACTACCACCACGAAGGGAGCTCATCAAGTGGAAATGAGTCTAAAACAAAATATAAGACAGATGGATCCTTGTATAAGCACTAGGGGAGTTTGGTAGTGTTGACTCTTCAAGTTACCATGTACCTTGAAATCTTTTGTGCAGGGGTTATTTAACACACTATCTATTGAGAGGGGGGGTGAATCAGTAGATAAGCTAAACCCTGGTTCTTCAAAAACTTTTAAACAAAATACAGAATGTATATGCAATATAAAGAACAAAAGCAGAGATCATACACACACACAAGAATGCTCAACACCAGATTTTTACGTGAAAACCCAACGGAAAAAACCATGTTGAGAAAAGTTGTTATAAACTACTGTTCTAATCCAGCCTCACAGAAAAGATGTCTCACAGACAAACCTCACTGGTTACATTCAAGAGCACCCACTCTAAGGAAGCACCAACTTCCTAACTGAGCACCAACTCAATTTTTCTGATGGCACCAACCTATTAGAGATATGAAGCTACAACTTCAGAATACAAAAGAGTTTCAAAATGAATCTTGTTCATTTTTTCTGTTACAAGTCTTGTTTGTAATTGCACCTTCACGCTATGTGCCTTCTGGTCTTATTTGCCTCTATCCCTTTGTGTCTGGATATCTTCTATTTTGACACACCTTAATCACCTTGGCTTTTTACGTTGTCTGCATATGTCATCACTCGACAATTTTGAGTTAACACTAATTATTATCACTGCAGCAGCAAAAAGACACTTTCGAATGCTCTGTTCATAGCATATATAGACAAATGCATCTTAGGGTTTTCTATCTGTAAAGTGTTCACACTTCAACTACTCTTAACCGGTTCAAGCTTCAGATCTGCATTCAATGTGACTTTTACTTCGTGTCTCGATTCATGCTTCAAACGGCAATGTTCAAATGTCTTTACTATCTTTGGCATGTGCACTTCTACTATTCTTAATTGTGCCACTTCTTAGATCAATTAGATTGATTAATCTCGAGCTCTGTGAAGAATTATCGAGTTCATCACCTGTACAAGTTGTTCCTTTATAGACAGTTAGAACACATTAAATGCGAGCTTTTTATTTCTTTCATAGCGCCAAGTTCACATTCTTTTCTTTGTTGGATCTTTCCTTATGACCTCTTGACATTTGTCAAATGCGTGTGCACTCGGAGGGTAATCTGGCTTTGCTTCGCACCGTTGGATCTAATGCACCGATCAAGTGTGAACCATTGATCTTTTAAAGCAACATGCCTTTTAATTCTTGCTTTGTCATTAACCATCGAGTTGTTTTTCTTCCCTTTTCACATCTTGTTGCTTTCTATATGATGGGTTTGCTTCCGCTCCTTTCGATTGTCCTCGATATGCTCGACCTTTACCCTTTATATTGTGCGTTAAACTTCGGCATGTTGGCGTGATCTTATTTTCTTCGACCTTGTAACGCTCCTTGCAACATTGATCCTTGTAGACTAGCTCGTCTTTTAACCTTGCTTTAATCCTTAGGAAGATTCCTTTGTACAAATTGTTGCAGGCCTTTGTGTTTTTGGAACAATTTCCACGAACTTCTTGTCTAGGTCCATTTCATCCTGAAGTGTCCAATTTCTCCGAAAGAATTCGTCATTGGCTTCTATTAGGAAGTGTCCTTCGGAAATCTTTCAATCGGTCCTCATACCCTTCGGATTCTCTGCAATCTACCCTTCGGCTTTTCTGCAAGTGTCCAGATACCCTTTGCAACGTTCAAAAGATACCCTTCAGACTTTTTGAAAAAATCCACTTGCCCTTCCGAATGTTCAAAAGATACCCTTCGGACTTTTTGAAAGTACCATTCATATTTTTGTTAAGGGACAATTTTCCGAAAAGGGCTTGACAATTTTTTCAAAAGAATTGTCCTTACCACTTTTTCCGAAAGAATTCCTCTGAAAGAATTCTTCAAGACTATTTCGGGTTTTTCATCCTTCTTGACTTATGTACTTAAGAGAAGTAAAGCCACTCAGAAATCTCGATTGCCTCTTCTAAACCCTTTCGGGTTTTTGACATTACTTGACTTATCAACTTGAGAGAAGCAATCCCTCTTCAAAATCCTGATTACTTCGTCTAGACCCTTTTGGGTTTTTACCTTTACTTAGCTTACCAACATAAAGAAGTAACATGCTTGCAAATCCCCGATTACCTCTTCGCTGGACCCTTTCGGGTTTTCCACATTGCTTAGCTTATAAACATAGAAGTAAAGCTATCCTAGAAACCCGACAACCTCCTCTTAGACCAACTCATGATCTTAACATTGCTTGACTTATAAAGCATAAAGAAGTAAAGTCGTTCCAGAATCCCGACCGAGTAAAGTCACTTCAGAACCCTAAACAACTCCTCTAGACCACTTCGGATTTTCGACTTTGCTTTACTTATAAACATGAAAGAAGTAAAGTCATTCCATAAACCCGACCAACTTATTAGACGAGTTCAGAGTTTCGAGATTGCTTTACTTATTTTATAAGTAAGAGCACTTCACAAACTCGATTTACTCCACAAGTCTGCTCAACTCAACCTTTGGCATTAATGCATGATCATATTCAATCTCAAAGACATCAATGACAATTCCATGCTGCCTTAGACAGGAATGACAATTCTTCAGTCCTCAAACTTCTTTTTGGATCATGATATTCAAACTGTCTCCTTGCTCAAATTGCCAACAATCTCTCCCTTTGTCATTGATGGCAAAACATTCTCAAGAGCAAAAACCTCCTCAAAATTCCCTTCGATTCTGCTTGTTTGCTCTTATTCTAATTTCTCCCCCTTTGACATTAATGACAAAGAGTGTTTGCTAAACCATTAAAACAAACTGCTCCTTTACTGGCTTATGAGTTGTTCTGATCCTTGGACCTGTCTGGATAGAGCATTTTGAAGAGAGACTCCCCCTTGGATAATGCACACCAACCTGAATTGTTCCTATGACTCTCCTGGCTTTCATATGCTTCAATCGATCATGGATATAGCATTGGTCTGAAAGACCAATCAACAATAGATATATCTCTTACATAGATGAGCATAAAAATCTAGATCCAACATGCATTTGTCTGCTCATTGACATCAAATGGCAAATGGTGTGTAAAGTACACAGCAAATTGCCTTCACTCTTAATCCAGGAGTTAATAATATACCTGCAATACTCCCCCTGGACTTATAACCTATCACTAGAGTCTAGTGATATGGGGTGGGAGCTACAACTCCCAACTTCTCTCTTAGATACTCAAATTGCACCTTGGGAAGAGGCTTGGTGAAAATATCTACAATTTGATCCTTGGTTGGCACATTTTCCATTGTGACCTCTTGACTTGCAACCTTTTCTCTCAAAACGTGATATTTTATGGAGATATGCTTGGTTCTGGAATGCATCATTGGAATCTTGGATAGATTTATGGCACTTGAACTATCACAAAAAATAGAGATAGGTGCTTGATATTCTACCTTTATGTCCTTGAGAGTTTGTTTCATCCACAAGACTCGAGTGCAGCATGCAACTGCTGCGACATACTCTGCTTCCGTTGTAGAGAGTGTAATCGATTCTTGTTTCTTGCTCAACCAAGACACAAGTCTATTACCCAGAAAGAATGCACCACCACTAGTACTTTTTCTGTCATCCACACTACCTGCCCAATCAACATCAATATATGCAACCAAAGTAAGATCTTTGCTAGTTGGGTACCACAACCCATAGTCAATTGTGCTCTTGAAGTACCTAAAGATTCGTTTTACAGCTTAACATGTGATTCTTTGGGGGTTGCTTGAAACCGTGCAACCATGCACGCTGCTTGCATGATGTTTGATCTTGATGCTATTAGATACAGTAGGCTGCCTATCATTGATCTATATAGTGTATTATTTACATCAGGAGACTCATCTTTCTTGCTTAGCTTGCAACCAGTCATCATGGGAGTACCAACTGGTTTGTTGTCCTCCATTCCAAATTTCTTGAGCATCTCCTTCGCGTATTTAGCTTGAGATATGAATATCCCTTCATTAGTTTGTGTAATTTGCAGACCAAGGAAGAAAGAGAGTTCTCCCAGCATTGACATTTCAAATTCATTTTGCATTTGCGTGGCAAATTCTTTGCACGTGTTACTATCACCACCTCCAAAGATAATATCATCCACATAGACAACAACAATCAACATATGCTCACCTTCTGATTTAAAATACAAATCGCTATCTGTGCACCCTTTTCTGAAACCCTGTCATTGCAGGTATTGATCCAATCGTGAATACCATGCTCTAAGTGCCTGTTTCAGACCATATAAAGCTTTCTTTAGTTTGCACATATAATCTTCTTCCTTTGCTAACTGAAATCCTTCTGGTTGTTCAATGTACACTCCCTCTTCTAAGTTCCCATTCAGGAATGCTGACTTCAGATCCATTTGATATACCTTGAATTTCTTGTGAACAGAGAATGCCAAGAACATTTTTATAGCTTCCAGTCTTGCCACAGGAGCAAATGTCTCTTCAAAATCTATGCCTTCTACTTGTGCATATCCTTTGCACACCAGTCTAGCTTTGTTTCTTATGACAGCTCCATCTTCATTGAGTTTGTTTCTATAAACCCACTTAGTTCCTATTACATTCTTGTTCGAGGGTCTAGGAACTGATTCCCAAGTTTTATTCTTTTCAATTTGGCTAAGTTCTTCTATGGCGATTAGCCAATTTTCATCTTTGTTGGCTTCATTGAAGGTCTTAGGCTCAATTTCTGAAAGTGAAGCAAAGTTTACTTGCTCCTTGATTATTACAGCTCTTCTCCTAGTCTGAACACCCTCATCTTTGTTGCCAATTATCTGCTCCTTGGGATGTTCTTTTTGAACAAACCTTGCAGGTGCCCTTTTACTCTTTTCTTTTTCCTCTTCACTATCTTCTACTTCATTTTCTGCTCCTTCTGATTCTTCAATTTTGATCTCCTCATTAGGCTCAACTTGTTTGAATCCTGCTTCTACCTTGACATTGATGTTTTCAACTATTTTATGCAGCCGTCTATTGTAACACACATAGGCTTTGTTGTGAGTGGAGTATCCAAGAAAAATTCCTTCATCACATCTTGACTCGAAACTTCCAAGGTTGGCATCTTTTCTTCTGATCTAGCACTTGCTTCCAAACACTCTGAAATACTTTACCGATGCAAGTTTTTCAAACCAAAGTTCATATGGGGTTTTATCACTCTTTACCCTAAGTTGAACTCTATTTACGATATATATTGTTGTTTGAATTGCCTCTTTCCAATATCCATCAGGAAGTTTTGCCTCTTTCAGCATTGTTTTGGCCATCTCCTTCACAGTTCTGTTTTTTTTTCTACAACTCCATTTCGCTGTGGAGTTCTTGCAACAGAATATTGTCTCTTAATCCAATGCTTCTCACAATATTCTATAAACTCGATGGAGGTGAATTTTCCACCTTTGTCTAATCTTAAACATTTGTTTTTTCTTCTCATTTCATTCTCAACCATGGCCCTGAAGGTCTTAAATCTCTCAAAAGCTTGTGATTTATCTTTCAAAAATGTTACCCATGTCATCCTTGAGAAGTCATCTACAAACAGCATAAAGTAGTATACACCTTTAGATCCTTGTCTTAGTAGGACCACATAAATCTGTATGAACTACTTGTAGGGGTTTTGAGGTCGCATATTCTTTCGTTTCAAATCTGACCCTTGTTTGCTTTCCTGATTGGCACGCTTTATGTGTGATGTCTACAGGTTTGATTATTTTGAACATATGTCTAACACACTTGTTAGAGCTTACTTTGACTAAATTGTCGAAGTTGATGTGACCCATTCTTTTATGCCATAACCAGCTCTCATCGATAAGCCCACATTGATTAATCTCGAGCTCCATGAAGAAATATCGACATATTAAATGCTTCTAACTTGGTTTTCCACATTGCTTAGCTTATAAACATAGGAGAAGTAAAGCTATCCTGGAAACCCGATAACCTCCTCTTAGACCAACTCGGGATCTTAACATTGCTTGACTTATAAAGCATAAAGAAGTAAAGTCGTTCCAGAATCCCGACCGAGTAAAGTCACTTCAGAACTTCGAACAACTCCTCTAGACCACTTCAGGGTTTCGACTTTGCTTTACTTATAAACATGAAAGAAGTAAAGTCATTCCATAAACCCAACCAACTTTATTAGACTAGTTCGGAGTTTCGAGACTGCTTTACTTATTTTATAAGTAAGAGTACTTCACAAACCCAATTTACTCCACAAGTCTGCTCAACTCAACCTTTGGCATTAATGCATGATCATATTCAGTCTCAAAGACATCAATGACATCAACCTTTGACATCAATGACAATTCCATGTTGTCGTAGACGAGAATGAAAATTCTTCAGTCCTCAAACTGCATCTGGATCATGATAATCAAACTATCAACTGTCTCCTTGCTCAAATTGCCAACAGGGGCACGCAAAAGGAGAAAGACCACCCTCGGACTCAGCTCAGTGTTTCATGGAGCACGGTTCCTCAAAGTTCACAAAGAGTTTGCGAGGAGGCTATATTAAAGGGAATCAAGATTTCACGCTTTGTTAAGGTTTTGGCCTTTGCAAGGATTCGTGCCAAAGGACGAATGCTCAACGACAAGGGCACAAGGGAGCGTGTGCGTTCAAAATGGAGTTGGGACCACTACGTAAGTCCTCAGTAAACGTGGCCCAATGCCCATTTCGGCCTAGTGCCCGTCTGCGCCCAGTGCTCGTCCAAGCCCAATGCTTGATCTCACCCAATTCCCATCCATGCCCAGTGCTCAATTTGGCCTAGTGCCCATCCATGCCCGGTGCTCAATTTGGCCTAGTGCCCATCCATGCCAATGCCCGTTCCGGCCCAGTGCCTGTCTGCACCTAGTGCCCAGAGGTGAAAGCCACCTGGATGGGTGATTAAGCAGTGAGCTATCAGGTGTCAGACCTGACCAAAAAGGACAAATCCGATCTAATTCGCATAATCAAAAGCGAACAGCTTCGAGTAACATAATGATAGAACTGGTGGCTAATAAGACAAGAGCATGGGGACCTGCAACAAGTGGCAGGAAATGATGTCCAACAGATCCCAAGGAATCCCTCCAGCTACCTCCACATCTAGATTGCAATCGGAATTCAATAAGCATGGGCTCTGACTTCTATTTAATCTTCTCATCTATATTTCTCCAATGTAATTACTAACCCATGGGCTTCTCGTATCTATAAAATCTGGGTCTTTCATTGTATAAAGGAGGAACATTTATAGGGACATAAATGCTGCTAAGATTTGTCCTCCATAAGCCCTTACCGCTTGAACCCAGCAATTAATGAAAACTCTGAGTTTTACTTCTCTCCATGATTATTGCATTTTGTGTATATTTATATGGTTGTTGATCTTTATTTTTAGCTGTATTTTCCTTTGCACTGTTGTCCATCCATTCACACCTTTGTGCGGAACTTGGTCCTTCATGCGAAACTTGGTCCTTCTTGCAAGTCACATTTTGTGTGCATCTGGGTCTGTGCGTGCACTATTCATGGACCGTTTGTCATCCCAATAGTGTTGCATTGTGTTCCTATGCCTCCATGCGAAATACTTATGCAAGAAGCATCCATTTTGGGAATGTGTAATAATTTCTCGTTTTCTACGATTGTCTCATGTTCTTCAAGGCCGTAGGGGCGCTCACTCTATTCTTGGTGCATCACCACTTTTCCTTTCAACAAAATTATTACCTCTTTTCTCCCTTTTCCTTTGCCAAAATTAGGTTTAGCATTAGCAGTGAAATGTCCCCAAATGAGACAATTAAGACAAGTTGGGGTTTTTCAATACACCCTTAGGCGAAACTAAAAATAATCTGAATTTTGCCCTAAAAATCAACAAACCCTAACAACAATAGATATCCAAATTCCAAGCAATAACACTCCACAATAACCCCAATAATTAATGAATATGAAACTACAATAAAGTACCTCGTTTTGTTACAAGATGAGCTTCAATTGGAATATTGCATTATTGATCAAGTATGTCAAGTTAAAATGATTTTCAGAATGTAAAATAAATTATTCCCTTCAATATTAGAGCCCAAAAACACTCTAACAACCTGCGCAAGTGAATAGCTCCACTAGGGAAAATTATACAAATAATTTTTTGAATTAATTATCTTATTTTTTATTATTTGCCTCAAGCAGCTGAAATTTCAGAAATTCGTATCTTTCAGAATATTTGGAATTTCAATGCAAAAGTTAGCTCATAATGATCACAAAAATAGTATCTATCAAACAAAATTAGAATCATAATTTTCCCTCCATGGGAAGTCCCCCAGAAGTTGCTCCGAAGTTCTGAAAACCCTAGTTACAGCCTTAGGTTCCTTCAAACCTGAAAATGGAGCTCAATTGAGCAACCAAACAATAAAAAATCAATGAAAACAACACTCCAAGGTATTCATTTTGCCTTTGAACAAGGTGGTGTTATAAAACACCTTTATAGGTTCAATTGTATGAAACCATGCAAATATGAAGCACAATTACAGCCCTTGAATAGAATTGTTCTGAATGTAGGAATGGAGGTTTCTGTCCCCAAACCCTTGGCACGCTTGAAGGTTTTCATCCTCAAATTGTGGAAAACAAGCTTGAAATACTTGATCAATAATTCAATATTTCAATTCGATTGTCTCGTGGTCTTCAAGGTTGTAGGGGCACTCACTCTAATCTTGGTGCATCATCACTTTTCCTTTCAACAAACTTCCTACCACTTCCCTCCCTTTTCCTTTGCCAAGATTAGGTTTAGCATTAGTAGCGTATTTCCTTCCTACTCTTCGTAGGTTTGCATGTTGGTCCTAAACCGAATGCACTTCGACTATAAGGAAGTTGGCCTTCTCTAGGGGTTCGTCCCAAGGAGCGCAAGAGTCCCACACCTTGGGGGACAATTCCATTGTTGCACTAAAGCCTCAAACTATTCGTGCGTACGAAGGGTCCCGCATCAAGCACTCGCACCGAGCTCCAACCACTTTTGTGCCCTGTGCCCAAGCACTCAGACTAAGCTCCAAGCACTTTTGTGCCCCGTGCCAAGCACCTGCGTCGAGCTCCAAGCACTTTTGTGCCCCATGCCCAAGCACTGGCACTGAGATCCAAACACTTGCGTGCCTCGTGCCCAAGCACTTGCACCAAAATCCAAGCACTTTCGTGCCCCATGCCAAAGCACTCGCACCAAGCTCCAAGTACTTTATGCCTCGTGTCAAGCACTCGCACCGAGCACTAAGCAATGTCCCCAAATTGGAACAAAGGACCAAAATAGATATTTTTCACAAACCCCAAATAATTTTGAAAATAAATCAGCAACCATTCAAATCACTAATGCAATAATAAATACCTCTTTTCGTTGTTATTTCCAAATCGGAATTATATGTAATTGCAACCAATTGACACAAGCTTCAAACCCCTAAAACACCTTACAAACACTTTCTAATAAAGTCGTCACACTTGGAGAAATTAGTGCAATTAATTCCAAACCATAAATCAGAGAATATATTATTATTCCCACACTTAGAACCCAAAAATCAACCAAAGAATGCCCATCAAAAATCAGAAATAATCAGTCAAATCACCGCCCTCGGTAATTAATTATTGGCCTCAACAAGCTGAAACTTAGAAAATTCATCTCTGAATATTTGGAATCCCAATGCAAATAATAGCTCAAAATGATCACAAAAATAGTAGCTTTAAAATTTAAAAAAATCAAAATTTTCCAACCACTAAAAGTCCTCCAAATGATGTCTCGACACCCAAAATTATGTAAATAATTTTCTGAATATCAAACCTTTGAAATAAACCCTCAACAATGCCTCCCAAGCCTTCAAACCAATTCGCCCTTCTTGAAAAAAATATAGAAATAATTCTAAATACACTTGAAGCATAAATCAGCGCAAGAAACACGCAGTCTTACCTCAAAAGCAATTTGCCCTTCTAGGAAAAATACATAAAAATTACCTTCACCCTAGGAGAGGATTTCCACCAACAATAAGGCCCTCAAAAGATGATTCCAAGCTCCAAATCAAATCAACTTAAGAGGAAAACCAGCAACTTCCCTCATAAGCAAATCGCCACTCTCCAAAGGTCTCACAAACCCTTCAAGCGATTTGCCCAAGCTCTCTCAGCAAATCATCCACCTGGAAACTGCAATTGTTAGATGAAATCTTCAAAGGATGTAGTACAATTTCTAATTGAAATGTGGTGTTGATAGACGCTATTTATAGAACTAGTAGAACTTGAAGGGTAACATTCTTCAAGCATCTACCTTCAACAACCAAGCTTGACATACATGATTATCAAATCCAAATATCCAAATTTGCATACCCTTCAAATGAGATCCACAACCTTCTTAAATATCCACCTTTTAGTTATGAAGGAAGAGTTAGTGGATTATAAGGACAATTTATGTTTTGAAATTACTTAAGAGCTAAATAAGCTTGTGACCCTCAAAAAGTCCCAACTTAAGTGAAAAGCAAATTAGACTATTATTACTTTATTTTAAGTATTTAGAAATACTTTTTATTTTAGTAATAATATTATTCCAATGTCCAAAAAGGGGACATTACAGTCCTCCCTGCCCAAAATTGTTTGTCCTCAAACAATTGCAATATCCAGAGGTGTCCCAACATACTTTCTGATACAATGTCTACTTGAGATTTCTTCCCAAAGAAAAGAACCCTCAAATGGCCTCTTCATACTATTGCACCTATATTTTGGGGGCTGCCTCCAAGTGCTAGAAGTGCCCTCATAGCCTTCCAAAGGCTCCATATGTTCCCAATCAATCATCCCTTTCAAAAACCAATGGAAGATAAGCAAATTTTTTTCCTTCATACCTTCAAAGGAGGTGTTATGTGACCCAAAGTTTCAACAAAAAATATTAGAGAATATGATCACTTTGCTGCCCCATGGATAAAGACCTCCTAAATGCCATGCTATAACCTTCCTATCATGCAAAAAGAAATCAACAAGATACTATGATGATAGGCCTCAAAGAAATACCACTCAACATATACGTATATCTTAGTGCAATCCATGTACCTTCCAAAACGTTGCTCCTTGTCAATCATACCATGCATGCATGAGACACTCCAAAAACTTTAGCTCCCAAACACTCATCAAATATAGCTATTCCTGCATGTATATCTTGGTTTTTTCATTTTGACTAAATCTGAATTTGATACAAGCACACTTTTCTTCATACTGAAATCTGAATTTAGTGATTAGGGGACTGTAATTAGTCCTTCCAGCCTTGCAGGTGCCCCAAAAATCACCTTTGATGTCACCCTTCACGGAAGCCCATGTGTCCACATAAGATGTTCTCATCATTTTGAAAGAAAGAGTGACAATTTCATTAGGAACCATACCTTGATCATTCATAAAACATAGAGACAACATCCCATGAGTGCATCCCAAATCATGTAACATGCCCATATCCTTTAATCTCCTTTAATTTTTGATGCATAGGAAGAACATCAACTGGGCCAACCAAAAACCTCAACCAAGCTACAAGATGGAACTGTATCTTTTCTTCCTTGTCATGCCAAGAGTGCACCTCATGATAACCATTTTCAAATTGTAACATGGGCTGTAAAATATCAAAAAAATCAGAATTTTCACATTACTTAAACTGCTGTATTTTTTCTTCAAAATCATAATGCTTCAAATAATCAAAATCAGATCTCATTCCGTCCTTCCATCTGCTTATTCTTGGCTACCATAGGTCGAATGAACTGTTTCTCAAACTCAAAAGTAACCATGAATATGTTAAATCAATGTCAAGCATTTTTCCCGATAATGAAGACCTGTTTTCCTTGGAATTTAAACCTTGCAAACAGCTGTACATACCTTGAGTTCTTTGTGTTATCATTAGGGGTCTTCTACCCTTAATGTTGGCCTCTTTCTTACCCTTGCATTTAGGAACAAAGTGTTGTCCATAACAACCTTGGGGCTGTCCTTCGAAAACAAAAACCTTGTCTACCCTTCCGCAATATGAAAGACAAAAATAAGAATTAATCAAGCTTACCACTTGCCTTGTAGAATGTTCTTTTTTGCAAACAATTGGCTGCACATGATGTTTTATGGCAGCATTATCTTCAATTCCCCCTTTCTCTTTTCTCAAGCTTATGAAACCTCCTCTTACCATGCTATTTGATGAAGATGAAAGTGGCTCTATATCACTCAAAGTATGCAAAATAATCTCATTACCTGCCACCTTGAATATCACTTCACACCATGTGATTGAAAATCCTTTAAAAGTAGCTTCAAACTGAAAATTCCACACCTTAATGACCACAAATACTTAAATGGCAGCAAGCTTACAATTTGGCTCCAATGAGTGACTCATGAATTGAATGTGTTGGCCCTTCACCAAATTGTTAGAATCCGCTATACTACATGTATGATTCCTTATGCCTTTTTCTTGGATGTATAGAATGGAAAACTTAACAACCATATTGAATTTAAGGCCTCTAATATCCCTATAACTCACATTTCCCTTTTCAAAAGTATGCTCACCAACTAAACCAAAACCAATGTGAAAGGAGAACACACTAAAAGTGTTAAGAATATCACCTGGATCCCATATCCATGATGGATACTTGTCATGTCCCTCCCTTGGAAGACTTCTTTTTCCCATTGAATGCCCTTCACTTCCACCTCAACGGTAGTACAAGGTACATCACCAAGACAATGAAAGAATCAATCATGAAGAGAAAACAATGAACACTTACCAATATGATCACTCGCTTACTCATACATAAATCTGATTTTCCCATTTCCATATCCATTTTGATTGTATACAAGCCCATCGTAGTGTTCTTTTCCCTCAAGCATTGCCTCATCTCATTGTGTATTGATGTCTCATGAAAACCTCTTTGTGCCACCCAACCTTGTCAAAGCTTGCACTTCCCTTTCACTTGTGACCAACAATTGTTCTTTCAAAATTCTTTCAACTCCAGAGTCATGCAACAAAGATAAACAATAATTAGAACCAAAGCCAATAGTTTCATCCATAACATACCTCTTCATGGGCTCATTCATGAATATCTCAATTTTTTTGACTTCTTCAAAGTCTTCCTTTTGAATTTCAAAATTTGGGGTACTTGGCTTCCCCAAAATACCAAGCATTTCTCTATGTTGAACTATCACTTTCAGCCCTCTTTGTTGCTCCAAAAACTCAGATTTTTTAAGTCCAACACACCCATATGATAGCTGCCCACAAACTTCTGTTTTTTCTTCTTTTACATGCTCCTTGCTTTCACCCTTTGTGACTTCATTGTTATGTATACAATTATTAGAAAATAAATAGACATCTTCTACCAATAAAAAATCCTTACCTTGCACTTCCTTTAGTTCATGTTCATTGATTTTTTCCTTTTTTTAATCATCAACTTGCAGCCCTATTGACTGCCTACCATCAAGTTGGAAACTCTCACTTGGCTGCCCCAAATTTTCTGAATTGTGAGACCCCAAAAACCCCATGCTTGGCTGCTCCAAGGTGATAGATTTTTCCTTTTTAATGTCTCCTATTTGCCCTTCTTTTTTATGCATGCGTGCCAACTCTTCAAATTAAAATTCAAGATCACCCCAATCAAACCTCCTAATGAGCCACCTACTAAATTCGTCATAGGTATCTATGAGGTGGAATTCTTGATTTACCAACCCTCGGTGCCACCACTCATAGGCAACCCCCTCCAAATGCGTTATGGCAAAGTCCATGGCCCTGTTTGCATCCATGGGATAGCTTGAAAGGTATGAGTCTACCTTATCAACCCATGTAGTAGCTAAAATATTCATAGAACCATCAAATATGGGAAGAACAATTTTTCCCAAGGCCTTCTTTAATTCTACTTGGCGGTCCCTACTCATCCGATGATCGTCTCTATGCCATTTCCATAATGCATAATCCAAGAGATCTACCATCTCTTTGTAATGGCATGGAAGCATCACATACTCCTCATATACCTCTATCAAATCCATCTATACCCCACAGTTTAGCCAAGATATGGCTCTGATACCACTATAATGTCCCCAAATTGGAACAAAGGACCAAAATAGATATTTTCCACAAACCCTAAATAATTCTGAAAATAAATCAACAACCATTCAAATCACTAATGCAATAATAAATACATCTTTTCATTGTTCTTTCCAAGTTTGAATTATATGTACTTGCAGCCAATTGATACAAGTTTCAAACCCCTGAAACACCTTACAAACACTTTCCAATAAAGTCGTCATACTTGGAAAAATTAGTGCAATTAATTACAAACCATAAATCAAAGAATATAACATTATTCCCACACTTAGAACCCAAAAATCAGCCAATGAATGCTCGTCAAAAATCAAAAATGATTAGTCAAATAGCTGCCCTCAATAATTAATTATTGGCCTCAACATGCTGAAACTTAGAAAATTCATATCTCTCAAAATATTTGGAATCCCAATGCAAATGATAGCTCAAAATGATCACAAAATTTCAAACAGAAATCGTTTTAAAATTTTCCAACCACTAAAAGTCCTCCAAATGATGTCTCGAAGTTATAAAAACCCTAATCTTTCACCCAAAATTATGCAAATATTTTTTTGAATATCAAACCCTTGAAATAAACCTCAACAATGCTTCCTAAGCCTTCAAACCAATTCGCCCTTCTTGAGAAAAATATAGAAATAATTATAAATACTTCTGAAGCATAAATCAACCCATGAAACATGCAATCTTACCTAAAAAGCAACTTGCCCCTCTAGGAAAAATACATAAAAATTACCTTTACCCTAGGAGAGGGTTTCCACCAACAATAAGGCCCTCAAAAGATGATTCCAAGCTCCAAATCAAATCGCCCTAAGAGGAAAACCAACAACTTCTCTCATAAGCAAATCGCCACTCTTCAAAGGTCTCACAAACCCTTCAAGTGATTCGCCCAAACTCTCTAAGCAAATCGTCCACCTTGAAGCTACAATTGTTAGATGAAATCTTCAAATAAATCTTCAAAGGATGTAGTACAATTTCCAATCGAAAGGTGGTGTTGATAGACACCATTTATAGAACTAGAACTTGAAGAGTAATATTCTTCAAGCATCTATGTTCAACAACCAAGCTTGATATACATGATTATCAAATCCAAATATCCAAATTCGCATACCCTTCAAATGAGATCCACGACCTCCTTAAATATCCACATTTTAGTTATGAAGGGAGAGTTAGTGGATTATAAGAACAATTTGCTTTTAAAATCACTTAAGAGCTAAATAAACTCGTGACTCTCAAAAGGTCTCAACTTAAGTGACAAGCAAATTAAACTATTATTACTTTATTTTAAGTATTTAAAAATACTTTTTATTTTAGTAATAATATTATTCTAATGTCCAAAAATGGGACATTCCAACCGAGCACTTTCATTGTAATGTCCAAATTTTGAAATTAAAATAATATTATTACTAAAATAAAAAATATTTCTAAATACTTAAAATAAAATAATAATAGTCTAATTTGTTTTTCACTTAAGTTGGGACCTTTTCGAGGGTCATGGGCTTATTTAGCCCTTACATGATTTTAGAAGCATATTATCCTTATAATCCACTAACTCTTCCTTCATAACTAAAAGGTGGATATATATAAGGGATTTGTATTTCATTTGATGGATGGGTTATTGGATAATGAAATTGTTGAATCAAGTATGTCAAGCTTGTTTGCCACAACTTGAAGATGAAAACCTTCAAGTATGACAAAGGCTTGGGGACGAAATACTCCATTCCTACATTCAGGACAGCGCTATTCAAGAGCTGTAATTGTGCTTCAGAGTTGCATGGTTGCATGCAATTAGACCTCCAAAGGTGTTTTGGAATACCACCTTTGTTTGGATTGAAGTGAACCCCTAGAGAGCTGGTTTTAGATAAAATTATAGGCCTCAGAGGTTGGCGAGTTGCATTGGGAGGTTGCTAGCATGGTTTGGAGCCATTCCCTTAGGTGGCGAGTTGATTTGGTCAAGAGCAAGACCCCTCTTGGTAGGGCTGCTCTACATGGAGACCTCTTGGAGGATTTGAAGATTTAATGGTGAAGTTTTCTAACTTGGGTGACTTGCCCTAGGAAGGTCAATTGGTGGCCCTTTTGATCATCAAAATATTCTTATTTTATTTGCAATATTTTATGAGGTGTGGCGTTGGATTTTGTGGGAAGATTGTGAAGGTTTTGAGGCCCAATATGTTTGGTACAAATAATAATAATCTCTGAATTATTATTATTTAATTTATGAATATTATACAGGGTTTTCGGTCAAGTTTGACCCTTGATAGGGTAATAAAATTCTATAATAGGGTAATAAAATAGTGTGGTGATTTGAGTTGGCTAAGGTTTGGTCATGATAATACCCTAATTGATGTGGAACATAGGTGGTTATTTTATTCTGAATTTTCTCTAATCTTTGGAGGGATTTTGCAAGGGTTTGGAGACATCTTATGATAGGAAAAAGGTGGCTGTAAGCTCTCATAAAAATCAAACTTGAAAGGGCAAAGATAGGTGGGAATCTCACCTTATAAGTAGCAGCTAAAAAGATTGTATCAGCACTAGGGTTTGCTGGTTTTCAGTGAATATTTCCAGATTTGCTTGGGTTTACGACAAGTCCCCAGAATTAAGGTATTTGTCCTATTCGGGGACATTACATCTGTACCTTGTGCCAAGCACTCGTACCGAGCACCAAGCACTTCCGTGCCCTGTGCCAAGCACTCGCACTGAGCACCAAGCATCCGCACCACAAATTACTCACGGGTGCAAGCTTCGGTTGATAACAGTTTCCAAAGGGGTTTTCCCAACAAGAAGGTCAGATGGGACCTTTGCTCCAACAACAAATATGATCACAATCCAATTGGTTTTAGCCACTACTTTGCAGTTTGGATGGAAGTTTTATCAAATGGACATAAAGAGCGCACTCATCAATGTTGACTTGGAGGAAGAGGTGTTTACATATCAGCCACAAGGATTCAAAGTTCAACTAGATAATACCTTGTTTACAAGTTGGTGAAGGCTATTTATAGGTTAAAGCAAGATCCACAAGCCTAGTACATAAAAATTGATCTTCATCTTACAAGATTTGGATTCAAAACTATACGTCAAAAGTGTGCTTAAGATGGTTTAAATATTGCATTTTGTGCATGCTCAAAGCATACTGAAATACACTTTCATTTTATTAAAATCCTAGTTAAAGGAGGAGAAGTTGAGTTGCAATATTATGTGACTCAATAGCAAACAACCAACATCTTGAGGAAACTTCTTGGACCTAATAAATTCATCATGTTTAGAGATAAGCTTACTGCAGTCCCTTATGGCCACTAAGGGAAGGTATTGGAATATACACAACAGTCATCCATATCGTACATAGTTATGACTTAGTTGACAGTTATCAGTTGCGAATTACTTGACACTAAGAGTTAATTTGCAATTATCACTTACAAGTTAGTTTCAATTTTCAGTTGATGAATAATACCATAAAAAGTAATGAATAATACAAGTTAGTTTCAATTTTTAGTTTCAATAATGTATGACATATTTCTCCCTCTTCAATCTATATATATTTTCTAGATTTGTGTTTTAAATTACAGATGATAGGGTAGAGGCCATATGTCTGAATTATATCTAAATTACTGTAATGAGGATTTTAAACGCACATCTATGTGAAGACAAGTAGAAAGAGGAATGTAATGATTGAATTGTGTACATACTTTTTATGAGCACGTTAATAATCAAAGCATGATGAAGATAACGAGCAACAAAATTGAATATAAAAGGATTTGAAGCAAAATAGATACCAAATATAGCAGGCTTTGGATTTGCAGTTAAACAAAAACTAGTTTTCAGGGCTTCACAGTTGTAATTAGTTAACAATAATGTACATCCCATATAATAACAGAAAGATTTGCTGTGAGTTGGGGTCAAGAAGTTCCTCTAGAAAATGATTCATTCAAATTTAAAGAAAACACTCCAAGGGGAGAAAGAAATCCAACTCGATTCCTTCTAAAGTTTGGATACTAAATAGCTGGGAATCCTGAAAACCACATTAAAACTAGAAAGTAACCAATTAACAATTCCAATCATAAACCTGCTAATCTTGAGGTTTCTTTCTTACTTTAATAATCGCAAGCCAAGTCCCAAATTACATATTAAAATGAATAAAACAACCTTATATTTGTACCTTCTGAGCAGCTTCCCCAGAATCATCTATTCCCGCCATAGTTTGATTGTTATCTTTGTCAGATGCAAACTTCTTTGGAAAACTGCACAAAGTGCATGCAACATATGAGAAAGTTGCTTTTGCAGCATAAAAGTTAACACACTAAATCTATAACCATACATATTATAACTCACTGTGCAGTGCACATCCCATAAGTGTGTGGACAAGTATCAATTAAGAAATTGCCCATACAAAATAGCAGAAATTTCATTTCCATTAATATCACGATGACAAGAAACTCAATTTCCACTCTGCATTTCTAGGTGAGTGATGCATTAGCATCCTGCAACGGCTGACCAAAAGGGCCTGGCTTGCAGCTAAGATTGTTAATTGTTCCCATAGGGTTACTATAATTCAAGAACCACATGACAATCCTGTGCCTACCAAATGGAAGTACTTAATCTAGAATACAGGGTTTTTCATCAACAGGAATTTTCTCTTCGTCAATTGCTAAAAATTTAATACTGCATTTATTACAGGAAAAATGTGATCTATGATGAAATCAGAGTTCAGTTCTTAAATTGTGAAAGGAAAAGGAGATGGAGTATCTGCCGCAATAAAAATGGAGAAACTGGCAGAAAGGATCAGAAAGAGGAATATCAAAGATGGAAGCAGAAGGAGATGGCATGTGAACCATGCCTAGGAGCAATAGAATGAGATGGAAAGCCCTATGGATTCCAGAAGAATAGTAGGATGGGCACAACGGAAGGGGATTTTAAAGATAAAAAGGAGAAAGGAATATCTGAAAACTCTCCTTGATCAAATAAAAAAGAAGCTACAAAACCCATAGCCATCTAATGCTCAATGACAAGCCAAGCAAGATGGATGACAGTATGATACAAGACCAACTACTTTATGACAGGGCTTTTCAATCTCAAAATAACAACTTCAATACAGGGAAGAAATATCTGATAACTGAGATTGGTGTTGAGATTGAAAGGCCTCAATAAACGTTTGAGAAGGGCCTAACTCCAACGCTTGTAGAAGTTTCTCCTAAGTTTGTTTCAAGTGATTCTGTTCTTGTTGTCAGCTGCAGGGCTCCTCCTTAAATTGATGTTGGTTTAGGTAGCGCTGCTCCTCCTTTTGCTTTCATCTCTATTGTCATTGGTGCTATTGTTACTGCTGTTTCTGCTGCTGCTCCTCGTCCCATCGAAGCTCAAGAAGCAAAGAATGCAAAGTTGAAAGTGTGATCCACAGAGCTTGATGAGTGCTAAAAGTCTAGCCCTAAACCATTTATATTTTGTTTATCTTTATGTTGAGCTACCTTTGATGTCTGGATTCACAATTATTTGTGCATACAAGGAATAAACCTAACAAGTTAACTCACAAAATTGCAACAGTTTTTCAGGTACAAAAATCATATCACTTCCGATCTCCATCACAAAAACCAAGAAACCTCAATGCCTTCTATTTAAAAAACCATGAGGTGGTTAAGCAAAAGATGTTCATGAACAGAAGATCCTCTCAAGTTGAGCTTAACCTCAACTTGGGGTGAAGTCTAATGCATGGCCTAGTGTGATAATTACAATGTAAGATGCTGGTGAGTTTCAATAAGGTAACTGAGTGTCAAAGCTTATCTCGAGTTGCTCAAAATTGATTTTAAAATAAAATGAAGTGCCCATTTAATTACATAATTTAAGTACATAATTAAAATACACTAACATCTATTGAGATTAACTGGGAGAATCAAAGAAAGTGGGAATTACATTCTATTCCATTTAAGAACAACTTCCTTCAATTACATCACATCCCCTTGAAGAACTAGAGTGATAAATGCAATAAATGTCTCAGATGAACAATAATGACATGGTCAAAGCTATGGCTGATGTACTGAATCTCAAAGTGATATGACCAAACCATGATGCCAGCATGAAATCAACAAAAACACTCTAAGAAAGAATGGTGCTGGTGTACCAATAACACAATGAGTGCTTTGTAAAAGAAGTGCAATAGAAAGTGCAAATGAAGCAAACACCGCACAAGAGGGGTTGGTGTTACAAAAGTGGACAAGTGCACGAGGAAGAGCGAAAGAAGAAATCACCAAATGTTGACATAGTTGTCAAGAGACCATGTTGAGACTAAATTGAGAGCAAACAATAGCGAACACTCCAAGCAATATCCTAATGCTGGTAAAAAAATAGAAAAAAACACCAATATTTAATGCTGCTCCATAAACAAGGTGCACATTGGAAGTGCAAAACATTCGATATTCTTGTGACCTAATACCTTGAACGACTTGTTTTAAAATGCCAAAACATTTGGCAGTAGCTCATATTGTACAAAGTGTTGCATAATAAATGTAAATATTACTATGAAAAAAAAGAAAGTGCAAAACATGAAAGGGATACTGAAAGATGTGTAAAAGGTCTTCTTTTAATGGACATGTTCTATGAGCAAATTGAAGCCTTGCATGCTCAATTTTCCTCCAAAAATTGAACACATAATTTTGAAAAAACATCTCTCCGAATAAAGCTCAACAATGCCCAAGTGCAAAGAGTTAGTTTCCATTAGAAATGAGAGAGACCAAATGTTACAAATGATGTGTAGCGGCAAAAGAGACAAAATATGACAAGACTAGAAGAAAGCACAAGAAAAAACATGCACTTTAAAAAATGCGATCTGAAAAGGCATCTACGTGCCCAAGAGATGCTCAAAACAAGTTTCAAAGAAGGAAATGGAGCATATAGCAATTGACAAGCTATAAAAATAAGTGTCAAATGAAAAGATTTTAATAAACAAATTTTATCAACAAAGCTCTTGAAAAAATATCCATTTTGAAAAAAAAAACACTTAAAGCAGAGTTTGTATGGTGACAAAATGGCTTTCAAAACACTGAACTTTGGTAATGGAGCTCAACGAAGAGGGCAGTCAAGCATTAGCATTGAATGAGGAGGTGGGCCCATGAGTCTTGACTAGGCACCAAGGTCATACCACTAATATGCCGAAAGTATGATTATGGCAACAATGTCTTTAGCCGCAGGGGTCGCATGTCTAGTAGATGAAGTGTCACTCCACATGGCAAGGTGGAAACCCCATCACAGGGCAAAGAGGTGATCAAATGAATGGTAGAAGTTGACTGTAGCATCATTGAGACATAACAACATCAAAGGGGCATGGCAAATCTGCATAGAGGACATTTGAGCGTGGACTGTTTGCATTTATGAGGAAACACGGTTGTCTTGATTTGTGATTGGATCGAAAATTTCATCAGGTCACAAGGCTGGTGTAAGTTTGAAAGCCTTGATCTCAAAAAAGAGGCCAGTTGTTGACGCTAATCACAATGGGAGGACTTCAGGCCATTGGTATGGTCATGCAGATCAGAGGTGTGCACAAGGTAACAGAAAGGCGTTGGAAAGAGGATTGGGTGTCGGGCGATGTGCATTGCAAAGGCAAGTCTGCAATAAAGGTAGCAGTTGCGAGAATGAACGCAACAATGTCGGCTATATCTTCAAAAATTGGAGGGTGCCTAGAAATAAGCGAGCAAACATTGAAGGTCATTGCAAATGTTTGAAATGGGTGGTTTATGAGCTGAAGAGGTGGTGACCGTGCCGAAAAAAAAAGGGCTTCAACAAAAGTCTATCAGGGCTATAAATGACAGGATGTGCAGCGAAGGGCTATTGAAGGACATGCCAATCTTGGTGTCATTGAAGGGGCTTCAAGCAGTGTTTGGTTGGGTCAAAATGGAATCAAGTTGCTAGGAGCACAGGAGGCCAATGGGTTGTGTATCCAGTTAGTCTCTCTATTGTGGTTGACGTTATCAAAAGAGGATCGAAAGGCACCTAGTTTGGAACGCACTAGACACTGAAGAAAATGCACGTGGGTGCCTAAAGAACCCAAAGACACTGAGATCAGTAGCTAAGAAATGTGCCTAAAAATACTTTGAACATACAGCAACACTGAAATCTGCAAACATAACATTTGTATCCCAAAAAAAATGGCCCCAATAGTTTTTATTTTAGTTTTTCATTTCTTTTTATAAAAAGTTCCTCATTTTTTTAAATTTAATTTCAAATATAAATTTGAATAATAACTCTCTTTTTTTAATCTTGTTTTTAACAATAAAGTTGAACCAAAATTCTAGATATAAAAAGGCAATTTTTTTTTAATCTTGGCAAAATTTAAAGAACAAGTAGTAGCCCAAAATACAAAATAACAATGAAAATAAAAAATAATACCATGCTTACAATCTTAATCACAAGGTTCATGTATGGCAACGATAAATTTTGAAAGTGCAACAGTCGATAAAAATCAAGAAGAAAAATCGTGACTAAGTTTGAAGAATACAAACCTTTTTTTTTACATTTATTTTCAAAATAACAAATAAATGCACAGAGCTGTCAAAATAGATAATTTTTATTAAAAAGCTTTGAAAACTATGTAAGAAGATGTCAAAACATATAAACCTAAGTCACAAGGTTCATGTTCGTGTTTGTGTACGTGTTTGCATCTATATCTCTTATCGGCAAGGATAAAATTCATAAGAAAACAAATTGTGATTAAGTTTGAAGAATATAAATCTACATTTTTTATCATTTTTGGTCTCAAAATAAGAAATAAATACACAAATATCCTTAATAATATCTCTCTATTAACTACTTAGAGGGGTTGCTCCCAATGGTGGCGACTAGGGCTTCGGGCGGCGCTCGGCCTGCCCCAGTAGTAGCGGCAGCGTCCAAGATTGGGGCACAATTACTGCCGAAGCTCGGCTTAGCAAATGGAGAGGGAAAGTTTGGGGTTTCTCCGAAAATAGTTGCGTATGGGAAGGAGTAGGTTACGGGTTTTACTATGTGGTCAAACGCAGATTTAGGACAAAGCGGGTTACCTTCGAGGGGTAAGGGTTTCTTACCAATTGCTAAGCTGTTGGATTCCTCAAAGGCAGCCGTTGAAGGGAGTTTGAATTCAGCCAAGTCTGAGTTGGAGTTCTTGAATTTGGCAAACGGTTTAGTGAAAGATCAAACGAGAATAGGGAATTTTGTTGTGGTCAATTTTGAAGGAAAAGCCCTAGAGCAGATTTTGGATCACGAAGAATGGTATTTGGAGAGGGGCTTGATTTGTCGCTTCGATAGATTTTGGCCGACTCTTTCGGATCTGCACAAATGGCTTTCGTTTTTTTGGCGGCCGCTGTTGACTGGTGGTATGGAAATTTATCCTTGTGCAAAAGGATTTTTTATTGTGGCTTTTGATAATTTAATTGATCGAAATAAGATCTTTAAAGCAAAAACTTGGAAAATGGAAAATCATCTTTTGTTGTTGAAACCATGGTTTCCGGATTTTAATCCTTTAACTGAAAATCTCTCTATCCGACCGATTTGGGTAAGGTTGTCGTATCTCCCTCTCTAGTTTTGGAATAAATCTGGTCTCAGCGTTCTTGGTAAGGCTTTGGGGAAGCTGCTGGAAATTGACGCATCCTCGCTGGATTATTCCTTTCAGAAGATTGAATTAAAGGTCGAAGAGAGGTGTTGGTCTCAAACCATTGATTTTGAAGGAATTCCTTTCAGATGTAGAAATTGCTTTCAATTGGGTCATGTTTCAGCGTCATGTCCCAAATCTAAAAGGAAATTAGTGTCATCCTGGGGGAAGGAAGTCAAAGAAGAGCTTTTGACAGTAAATCTTGTAACCATGAATTGTATTATGGTAAATTAGTAGAGTCTTCATCAGAAAAGATTTCAGAGAATAGCAAAATTTCAGTGGAGCTTTCCTCTCTGAATGCTAAGATCACTGGATCTAGTGTGAAGAGTGATAGGGTCCTGAATAGTAAGAATCAAGCAGATAAAGGTAATGATGAAAAAGTAGGCGATGTGGAAGGTCGTGTTTCAGCGAAAATGAGTAATCAAGAAGAATGGCAAATAGTTAGAAAAAGAAAGGACGTAATCTTCCAAAATCCCCTGAATGGACTATGAGTTCCCAGGGATGATGGAAGAGAGGACTAGGTAGTAATTCGTGAATTAGTGTGCTGAAATTTATTATCTTTTAACTTTCAATTTTTTGTTTCTTTTGTTACTGTTAGCCTTATGCCTTAGTGGTTATTCCGTTAAGCCAAGTTTTTTCGTTTTTTGAAGTATGATGTTTGTGGGTCAGGGACCCATTTTTTCCCTAGTATCAAACCAAAAAAAAAAGAAATAAATACACAAAAATGTCAAAATAGATAAATATTGCTAAATAATTTCAAAAGCTATGTAAGAAGATGCCCAAACATATAAACCATGATAGTTTGATCAAAATTAGAAAATTAAAAACATGTGAAATCATAATTTTAAAGATGGTTTCTGTTTTCAAAAAGTGGTAGTCCAAATTCTTAAGTATTTAAGATTTTTCTCAAACTTCCTATGGATTGCTCCCTACTTTTTGCATCACAAAAGCTCAAAACCATCAAGAGCATTTGGTTGAGTTGGCAAAATATCATCACCACTAGATTCACCATTGAATTCATCACAAATTCAAGATCATCTACATCTGTTATGTTTTTTTGGAGTTCTGAAGAATAGATAAACGAGTCTTTTGTCACTTTGTTCATATACAATTGCAAATTGTTGCGAAAATAAACAAGGTCTCCCAAACGATCAGACAACAACTTGTTAAATCAAAGCAGCTACAATTCCTTTCAGAAGCTGATGGACTTGCTCCCTAACTCAATATTCTAATAAAAATGCATCGTAGTTCACAATTATCTACTCCATAGGAACTCCAACATCTATATCTAGCAATATCAACATGTGACATATTTTACATGGTTAGTAGTAATCCAAACATTCCTTCTTTTGACCTATATTTCCAACACTAGTCCCTAGATTTATTTTCAACTATAGTATCCAATTCAAACCTCCCAATGGCTTCATAAATCCCAATCATTACTTCACTATCAACTAGTCTTTCTCTGTGGAGTACTTTAAGCTCCAAATAGCAAGCTAATGAATGCAAAGGTGTGCATCTTTTCCCATCATGAATCAATTGTATACTATATATTAATGTAGTCATCTTCGACATTACTGAATGCTTTTTGAATGACTTCCTTACAACAATTTGTGCTCTTATAAAGTATGTCGAGACAAGGAGTGTCACCACCAACCATGCAAAGCACTTCAACAACCGTTTCACACACTTTTAAAACCTCTATTGCACTTTCTCTATGTTCTTTCCTTTAAGACCTTTTTAAAGAACAAAAAATTCCCTCTCATTGGAACAAATAACTAACCTTAAAGTTGTTTTCTCTTCAACCACTCTTTAGAAACATGTTGCCTGTAAATGTTCAATGTGAGGTGGTGGTATCTTGTAAAATTTGCAATTTCTCTCTTAGGAATTGCTTCATGCACCCATGGAAATTTAGGCAAGTCATGAAGCAGCAAATCAAGGCAATGGGTCGCACATGAACCCCAATATATATGTGGGTACTTCTCCGTAACCAACTTCCTAGCCCTCACACAATTTCCAGGACTCTCAGTAACAACTTAAATCACATTCTCTACAACCACTTCAAGAATGGATTCCTCTAATATTTTGAAAATATACTTAAAAGGTTTTCTTGTATTTAATGGTGTCAATTAAATTCAAGAACACTATGCCTAGAGAGCAAGCCACCAAAACATTAATCAATGGCCTCTGACTCATATTTGACCATCCATTGTTCAATATAATGCAACCTAATGCACTCCAAAAGGCTTTGACCACTACTCGTTTCCCAGTCACCCTTTCTTTTGACATGTTCAGAAGAGTTGCCCTACAAACCTGCAAAGCGGGAGGTGTGTACCCTTTGCCGAACTCAGCAACTTTCTAAATTGCATTCTCAAAATGTGGATTTATGGCTACATTGAATGGAATTGCGCTTGAATAAAACATCAGCCAAAGCATCATCCGCGTGATGTTTTTGTACCATTCCCAAAGGTTGATCAATGTTTCACTCCCTAATCCACTTGTCACGGTCTTGCACATGTTTGAACAGGAAGGCATAAAAGGTGTCGTGAACCCAGACATTTCCACTTGAGTTCTTTGTTTTTTCGGTGCTGATTTTTTGTTACCTGGGCTCGAAGAGGCTTGTTTCTCTGTGGGTCCCAAAGGTGATTCAATTTTTCACTCCCTGATCCACTTGTCGTGGCCTTGGGCATGTTTGAAAAGACATAAATAGTGTCATGAACCCAGACATTTCCTCTTGAGTTCTTTGTTTTGTTGGTGCTGATTTTTGGTTTCTTGTGGTCAAAGAAGCTTGTTTCTCTACCATTCCCAAAGGTTGTTCAATGTTTCACTCCTTGATCCACCGGTTGCAACCTTGAGCATGTTTGAAGTGGAATACATAAAAAGTGTCATAAACCCAAACATTTCCTCAAGTTCTTTGTTTTTTTGTGATGATTTTGGGTTTCTTAGCATCGAAGAGGATTGGTCTTTCTCTAAAATAGTTCTAATCTTTGCAATCACATCTTTGCAAGCACTAACATCCCCTCGATGGCCACCTGAGATGCCAAGTATGTGATCCATTACCCTTATTATACTCCCCACAAAAAGATGGCCACACAGACAACATTTGATATTGTTACCATCACGTGCTACGTGTTTCCATCCCTGAACTTTTGATTTTGGGGGTGCCATTGAGTTATGGTTTTTTATCTACATGTTTTAGAAGAAAATAATGACATTGGTAAAAAATTATAAATCTGTTTTGCATATAAAACAAGCATTTTTCATGACTCCATAAATTGTTTAACAATTAAAAAATAAATAAACTAAAATTTAAAAACCTAAATTTAAAATATTTACGGATTAAAATCACATTGCCCAATTAATTATAAAAACTAAAAATATTTATATTTATAAATTCAAAATTATATTTAATAAAATCTTATTATGGGGTCCATTACCCTTGTTATACTCCCAAAGAAACGATGACCACACAAGCAACATTTGATATGGTTACTGTCACTTGTTACATGTTTCCATCCCTCAGCGTTTGATTTTTGGGGTGCCATTGAATTATATTTTTTTGATCTACATGTTGTAGAAGACAAGCAATGAAATTGGTAATATTTTATAAATTTGTTTTGCACATAAAACAAGCATTTTTCATGACTCCTTACAGTGTTTAACAGTTAGAAAATATTAAATTAAAAATTAACCACCTAAAATCAATATGTTTATGGATTATAATCACATTGCCAAAATAAAAATATTTATATTTATTAATTCACATTTATATTTAATAAATTTTATTGAGATATTAAAAAATACTTATCAGTTTACTTATTTATATTCAATGTGCATAAAGATATGTATGGTTTGTATATAAATATCTGTATAAACATAGTAAAATATTAAAAATTTAAAATTAAATAAAATATCTTTACAAAACTTAAGGCTAAAATCTAATGGTGAAACTACATATCTAGAGGTTGACGTGATGCACAGATTGTGAAGACGACAAGTGCAGACTCAAGTCTCAAACAGCAGAGAGAACAGGGGAGTTAAATGACAATAGACTTAAATGACACTCTTCGTTCCCTAAACAACACTCTTCAAACTGCAAACCTGACAGGCAGGTGCAAACGGTGAATGACAAACTGCAAATAAAATAGCCAATTCTGCAGGTGCAAACACCTATGATTCTGCAAATCAAAACACTCAACAATCTGCAAGTGGAAACACGTGAGTGCAAACCTGTGAGAGCAAAATCCTAATGCGAGACAGAAACATGAAATTATATGCATAAAAATCTCTATGTGAGCCTCAAGATTTATTATTGTTTTTAACAAAAAAGTCAATGGCAATTTTATGCGCCAAATTTCAACGATATTTTAAGGTTTTTTGGTAAAATTCAAAAAAAAAAAAGAACTATGAAGAAATTAATGGTCCAATTTTAATGAATTTTATGAGTTGTCATGAAATTCGACGAATTTTGAATTTTTTCATTGAATTTCAGCAAATTTTGTAACTTGGCTTACAATAATGCTTGGAATTCACCATTTCCAGTGAGTAAAAGCCTGCCCTTACTTCCTCAACAGCCATGGATCCAACAGCACGGTCAGTTTTTCTGCATGGCGGAAACAAATCAGCAGACCTGAACAATAGCCTCAAGATCTTCTCATGCAAATTCTTGTAGCACAAAAAATTCGATCCAAAATATGTCTGGATGAGATTGAAGCTACAGAATGTGCAAAAATGGAGCTAGCTTGTGTGCAGATCTAATACCATGTCTAGATTCATAATTCTCCACAAAGGCACAAGGAAATAGACCTAACAAGCAAACTCTCAAAATTGCAATGCAGTATTTCGGGTCCAAAATCATAACAATTTTTAGATCTCTTGTATTAAAAACTCACATATCCGATATTCATCAAAGTTAAGTGAGAGATGGCCAAGAATAGAAGATTCTCTCAAGTTAAGCTTAACCTCAACTTGGAGTGAAATCTAATACATAACCTAGTATGAAAATTATTACAATGTAAGATACAGGTGAGTCTAGATAAGTTAACTGAGTGTTGAAAACTTATCCAAATAGTCACTCAAAACTGATTTTAAAATACAATTAAGTGCACATTTAATTACACAAAATTATTGGCATAATTAAAATTCATTATGCATTAACGCGTGACCGGCATTAGCCATTTCCAAGCATACCTCTAAGTTTTTTGGGCTGGCTGGCTGGCTGCGCCCAGCAGGACACTTTGTAGTTTAAGTTGATTTAATTTAATTAGACCTGTGGCTTAGAGAAGGTTATTTTTTAGTAGATTTAACTAGTTACCAATGTTGGTTCCCTATTCAATGAGCATATAATTTTGTAAATTTACGACATCTCAATACAGAAAAAATAAGGTTTGGAGAACCCCCTAATTTTGCAAAAGGTTGTTTTAGGTGGAAGCACATCAAGGACAAACTTGGGTTTGTGTTCATAGCAGAGAACCACATGGTTCATCATCTGTGTGCTTTCAATGCCTCTATTTGGACACCCTACGAAATCCTTAGTGAGATTTACTATTTCAATTTGCTTTGTATATTAAATGTTTTGCATCTCTAAATCTCTAAAATCTAAGAGGCCAGCCGCTAGGGTATAGATACATGTATTAGAAATGACAATTTTTTAAGACCTTTCGGATACAATAATACACAGATATTGTCATACAAGAATATATTAAAATTAAAATTATATAGACACATTCAAAATAATAATATTCAAAAATACAGGGTTTTTTCCCAAAAAATATTGAAACATGATAAAATTGCCAAACTTACACATTTTTAATTACTTCGGAAATTAAAAAGTTTAAAAACATACGATTAGTTATTCAAAATATATATGATACGCATGGAATATGTTGGGTGAATATTTTGTCAGCCAGCTAACTGGTGACCAAAATAGTTCCTATCACCACAACATAGGAAGATCGGTCGTCCAATGTTGCAGGTTTACCACATCCAAAGGGGACAAATCTCTCCTCTCATCAAGGGGAGGTTCCCTATTAAATATGCGGAGGCTATATACTATATATATATATATATATAAGCAGAAAGTAAGACACAGGGGTGGGATGAACCATCCATCTCTCTTTTTTCAGAGATGATGCTAACAAACAGAGGAGGAATCTTGGGTGATTGGTGATGGCACTTCTCTTCTTTCACAAGTAACATTCAGCCAAGAGCCAGATCCCTTCCTGGATAGTAGAAATCCTGGTGAAGCAACAGAAGGCACTTCTCTTCTTTCAGAAGTGCTTGTTCTTGCAAACAGCAGGACTCTTTCTGGTAACAAGTAACAGGGTGCAGAATAACCAACAGCCTGAGATGTAGCGCAAAGTCTCCACCTCAACTGCCCAAGAGTGAAATACGAAGAACAATGGGGGCACAAAGTCGTCCCAAAGTCTTTTACACAGAAACAGAAAAAGAAATACACACACTGAAGACAACTATGACAGCACAAAGTCTGAAAGTAGTTGGCTTCAAGACACATTCCTTATCGCCTCCACTAGTTCTGCTTGTTAAATCAAATAAACAAGAATGCTTTCAAAAGACAGACATAAGAACAATCTCCTAAAGTAGCACAAGCTATAACAGCACAAAGTCTGCAAATAACTTGTTTTCTCATTCAATCAAAGAAATATGAACTACAATCTGAGCTCAAAGTCTCAGCAATGTCTTTCAATTTGGGCAGAGTTTCGCTTCTGGTAAGGGGAAGATCTTAAAACAATAACAGAGATTACAATATATAGCAGCCAAGAAAGACTTGGCACTTTGTTCCATAGAACGGCCCATGCTGCAGTCAACGCCTTCAATGCGCCTTCAGTTCTGTCTGGAGAGACCATGCCTGGAACAGTGCATTGCCTTAACTATGACGTGTCTATTCATCTAATATGTCTTTTCTTGGGTCTGGACTGTCTGGTCTGTCCTTTCTGATGTTTGCGCAACTGTCCCTTTGTCTTTACTTCATGGAAGGAAAAACAGGGCGCGTCTTTAATTTACAAGCCAAAATACCTGCTTAGTGGACTATTCCACCTACTAAAATTACTTCTGCGAAGATATTTCGGGCTTTTCCCTCTTTCTGCTTTTGTCTTTTCCAGCTTTGTCTCTTCCTGCTGCGATTTGAGCTATCGGGCTATCTTTTTGGTCAGTCGCTTGGTTCTTCCTTTAAATTCCGCGCTTTATTTGAATTTCCACGGATATTTCTCTACTTTAAATTTGACGTCTGCGGGACCGTCAATGGTCGCCAGCTGCTTGAACCATGTTGAACCTTGAACCCGTGAACCTATGAAAGTTCATTGGTTCATTGGTTCATTCTGTCTCTTTTGTTCCATCGCTTCCTGGTTCAATCGTTTTCCCGCTCCTTGGTTGAACCACCTGTTTGTTGCTTTTTCCCTTGACTGAGGCCACCCTTGAACCTATGAACCATTGAACTTTGAACTCTTTCGGTTCAAGGTTCAATCGGTTCATCGGTTCATTATGTGTCTCGTTCAATCATTGCTTCCTTTATCTTTCTAAGTCCCTCTGAGGCCCTGAAATATTGAACCTTCGAACCAGTTGAACCTGTTGAACCATTTGGTTCAAGGTTCAACGGTTCAATCCTTGTTCTTTGAAAGCCTTCTTTGTCTAAGTTTTTTTTTGGAAGGCTCTCTTCTGCGTCTTCAAGTGCCCCCCACAAGGGTACCTACCCTTCGGGATTTTTTTTGGGCGGACTTCAGGCTTCAACTTTCCCGACGGGTTCTTGCTTCTTCGGCGGGCTTTTGGCTCTCAGGGTTTTTCCGTCGGGCTTTTCCTTCGGACGAATTCCTTCGGACAAAAAGTCCGAAAGAAAGCTTCTTTTCCTTAGCCGTTTGTTCCTTTCAATTTCTTCGAGCTTTCTTCCCTAGTGAATTCCTTCGGCCTTCTTCACTTAATCATTTCCATCGGACAAAAAGTCCGAAAGAATTGTTCCTTTTGGGCCTTTGAACAAATCCGAAGGAATTCTGTCTTTTCTTTGACCTTCGAACCAATGTTGCCTGCCCTCCACAAGGGCACTTGCCTTTTTGGCTTTGGGGCAGCCCCTTGAACCTACCGATTGAACCAACTTTGGTTCAACGGTTCAATGGTTCAATCGGTTCATTCTTCGTTATTTGGCTAAGTCTTTTTGATCTTTTGCATCAAGCACGTTGAACCAATTGGTCGTTGAACCCATTGAACTCGCCTAAGTGTTGAGAGCTTGCTTCTTTCCTGCAGAGCCCGTAGAAATCAACATGCGAAGCTCGTAGAACTTGGCCTGCAGAGTCTGTAGATTTTCTTCCTGCAAAGTCCGTAGATTCAAGCCTGCAGAGTCTGTAGATTTCTGGAAAAGATTTGAAAAATGAAGAACCCGAATGCTCAGAACAATTTTTTGAAAAGGGGAGAGATGATTTTGGTCCGATGAACCAAAATAGTTCATAGGTTGTCCCAAAAATGTCACTCATTTTTGGGGACAACAGAATAGATCCCTAAATATTTACAATCTGTAACATATCATCAAATGTACTAATCTAACAATCTAAATCATTAACGTCCTCAGGCTCTCAAGGAACATTACAGTTAGGTGAACCTCCTTTAACATTGCCACTACCACTCCTTGATGCTACACTTGACTGTCTAGAATGAGTCTCAAGCTAATCAAATAATGAAATGTGCAAGCACAACTAGGGGGCATTCAAGTCAAGATGCTCTGAGTCAACATCCCAAAGCACAGATGGCCCTTTATGCTACTAATCGTTCTTGTGTGTCAAGAGGCACAACTTGGAATGACAAAGCACCAAATCCTCTTACCTTCTTTGCTCCCTATCGATGGTGTTTAACCAAATGAATACGGTTATATGGATGGCATGTTGACAACCAAATGAATTGGCAATCAATTGCTCAACCTTTTTAGGGTATAGACCATACTATATGGAAGTGAACAATGAACATGAAAGAGAACATGTAATTTTCATTAATACCTCTGGAAACTCGTACCAATACAATTTGGCAGAGATATATACTAATAATCCAAAATTATTCTCTTATTCCAAAACAGAGATTATGAGAACTCAAAAACTTGACCCAGCTAGCCTTCCAGACCTCATGGTGACCACCCTTGCAAGTGCAAACTCTTGCTTTTTTGCAAGCTTTCACTCCTCTTCATGATAGAAAAAACCTTAAACACTCAACTGCTATACTATTCCTTTCTCGTTCTTGAATTTTAACTTGTGTGTTCTTGTATGTTGCTGAGAGACTAAAGGAAAGATCAAGCAATTCACCTTCCAAAAATTACAATATTGCAATCGTTGAGTTGAGTCCCATGCTATACAACTGCATAAGTATGAATTGTGCTACATGTCTTATATGAACTTTAGGCACATGTACCACCTTTTACCTTCCACACAGGGTTTGTAACTGCAATTGAAAATCGGCATTCCTACAGGGTGCATTGGATGACCCCTTAGAAGATTCAGTTTCCCTTATCCAAAAATCATTTTTCAAGTGGCATAAAGAAGGATCAGTCGCCCTTTCTCCACCCACCGTAAAACTTTGCACTAGCAAAAGAAGGATCAATCGCCCTCTCTTCAACATCTACTTTGCTGGTGGCAAAAGAAGGGACAACCATCCTTTCTCATCCGACCTCAACTTTTGTGGCAATGGAAGAAGGGACGATCATTTTTTGTGCACCCCACCTCCAGTTGTCGCGGTGGAGGAAGAAGGGGCAATCACCTTTTCTCCACACCACCTTGACATTGAGTGGCGACGGAAGAAGGGACGAGAATCCTTTCTCTACCCACATCCACTTGCATCACAACAAAAAAAGCAATAATCATCAATTCTTTGACTATTTCAATTTTGTAATGCAGCAAAAGAAAGGACAGCCATCCTTTCTTTATTGCCACCATTTTCAAATCTCAGCATGGCAAAAGAAGGGATGGATATCCTTTCTCCAACCTAGCTTTACCTTTCTATCCAACTTATATTTTCAAAATAATATGAGAAGAGACCATTGCTCTTTCTCCACACACTTTCACTTCTCAGCTATTGGAAGAAAGGTCAATCGGTCTTTCTTCCATGAGAGAATTTTAGGCTTTCCAAGTGAAAATTTTGTTTTCCAAAGTGCAATCCTTGAGGCAAAAAGTGTGACACTCATCCCTTTTCCCTATGGGCCAAAACAAAGACACACTAGTGCAAATGATAAATGGTCTCCAATGTATAGGGTCAGGTGGACTACCAAGGATGCACTTGCATCAGTCTCATGGAAAATTTAATTTTCAGCATCATACTCGCAATCCTAATCTGAGAAGGAAGCGAAGGAAGGCCAACCAACTCAGTGATGTCTGACTTTTGAGACTCGAGAAGCTTCTTCTAGCTCCATGTCATTTATCCAAAATCTCTTCGCATTTCCTCTAGTCTTTTCCATTTCCCATCTACCAACTCTCCAACATCAACCTCAACAAGTCCATTTCTACAAGGGCCAACCTTCAATCTCAATTTGTTATATGTACATTGGGGGCCTTCTCCTTTTCCATATTTTCCATTACAAGATCTCCAACAGCATGAAAAAACTTTAATATTTTCTACAAGGGCCAACCTTGTATCTCAATTTGTCATATGTACATTGGGGGGGCCTTCTCCTTCTCCATATTTTCCATTAAAAGATCTCCAACAGAAGATTCCATTACAAGAAACAAGAAGGTTGAAGAAGTATTTGGTTCAACCTTGAACCAAATAAGAATGTTTGGTTCAACCTTCTTCTTTCTTGTTTTTACTCCTGCACATGAAGCAAACATATTAAAAAAAACATGAGTGTTTAGCAACACTTTTGTCATTCCTCCATTGTGTCTCATTGGCAAGATCAACTCATGAATTCTTTTGGTCCATATACTGCTGTAATTCTTTCCTTTTGCATTCAAAACTATCATAGGAGTCGCTGGTAATGCACTTAAGCTTGCACAAAATTCCCCCCAAATGATAGGGATTGGAAAAAAAAAATCCCTACTGTCAAGGTACCTCCAAAGAAGTGTAGAAAGGAGAAGAAGCAAACTGAAAATGCAAAAAACAGCAGTCCGTAACAATATGCCAACACCTCTCATGAACCATGGGCTGCCCTCCTTTGTGCTCTCATTCATTTTTATTATGCCCCAAAGATTTGCCATATTTTGGACAGCAATTTGTGGTCCACTTGGCTGCCCATAAAAATGAAATGACTCAAAATGAAACCACAAATCTTGGATGCTTACATACTCTTGGTTGTAGCATGCTATTCATGTACTTAACTTTGAGCATATGATGGTTGGAAATTTATGTGCATGTGCCCAAAACTCTTCCAAGATGACAAGGCTCGGGAAATACATCTCCCACTTGCCAACATACTTTCATGAAGTTGTGAAAAGTCAAAAGAGCAATCTGAAAATGTAAGGAACAACAGTGCAATTATTCATGGCATTATGTGGAATTAACAACATCATACCTTGGCTGTAGCAATGTGTTTTTGACATTGTCCTTGGGCTTGAAGTCGTTGGAATCCTACTTGTAGCAACTGCAAAAGACTTAAAAAAAATGGTATGTGAAATATGCACCTTCTCCATGGCCCAAACCTCTTTCCTTGCAACCAAATACCCATAGATAAACCTGAAAAAATAGTGGCTAGCAATCCAACAACTCGGAATTTCTTTCGTGACCATGCTCATGCACAGGTTGCCTTTCTCCAATTCTTCTTCTATTAAATCAACACTTTCATTCATATGATTCCTAGTGCCCCTTTTGTATGGAAGTTTGTCAATAGTAAACAAAAAAACATCAAAATTGAATGGTTGTTCTGAATTTTCTGAATTGCTATTTACCAACCAACAAGCATCCCTCTTAACAACAACATTAGCAACCTGATTTTTTACATGTTCAACTATATATAAATTGTTCCAATTGGTTGTAAAAACATAGAAAAGTGCTTCCTTCTTAAAGGCAGAATTTTTATGCTTCAAAGTACAACTTCTTTCACAAGCATAAATGTCCCATAGGAATTGAAAATTTGTATGATAAGTTGCATTTACCAAGTAGAGGGTAGCCTAAGAAGCTTGACTGAAATTTTGCATTCTTTCACCAAAAATCAGAATGGTGAGGGCTGTAATCATCCACAAAATGACTAAAATTTCTTCAACCAAATCCACAAATGGAAGATCATTCTTATGTATGACTGAATTGACTTTTAAGATTGCACACACCTTGTTGAGTTAGCTGGAAATGATGATAACAACTCTCCAACTTGCCCCAATGAAATCCGTTTGAGGAAAGTCATTCTCCTTGAGTTCCCCTTCACACCAAGTGACTGAAATTCCTTCCCATGCAATCTCGAACTGAAAATCACTCCTTATAATGACTGGAATTAATTGTATGACAGCAAATACATGAAGACACTTTGTTTTACTTACTTTCCATTTCAAGTGTACTATTGCTTTGTCTTGGCACATATCTAGGAAACAGCCCCTTATGCGAACATCTTCAATCTTGACCATATATGAGTTGGCCCATGATGTGACATCAAATCTGAAATTGACATGAAGTAATTTACCAAATTTCTGAACCTCTTTCTTGCTACCCCCTCTCCATGTAGTGCCCTTCATCTCATTTTCCAAGTTAGAACATTCCTTATCATGCAAAGACATAGTATGGTGATGATAAAGGAAATCTTTGCTATCAAGACAATAAACTTGCTTACCCTTGATGGCTACCATAGGAAGCTTATTACTCAGAAAATCAGCATTGTTAGCTTGGGTAAAATGCAAAACATCACCCGGATTCCATACCTTAGGGTGCTCGTAGAAGTGCCCTTGAACCACAAAATCTTCTTGTCTTATTGTGTTAACCAAACCCTTCATTTTATCTCTTGCATATTTCTCATAATGGAAACAAATCTGAAATGACAAAATATGCAACAATACATCAACCTTCTCATACCTTGAAGTGTCTTCATTGGATCCACCTTCATTGGTGGAGTTGAGAAGTTTTGTTAGAGGTTTGACACCCTTTTCATGCTCCTCCTGAGCTGTCGTTCCGGAAAGGACAGCAAGCTGCATATGATCATCTCTACGTAGAATTGGTGCTTCAATCACCAAATTTGCCTCCACAACTTGTAGATCTGATTTTGCTTCTTCCATGATCCCATTTTCTATCACTTCACTATTTTGCAAGCAATTGTTAGAAGGTAAAGAAATATCTTCAATCACTAAAATATTTTTACCTTGGACTTGCATGGTAGATTCTTCTAGAAGTTGTTCTTCCTCCCTTTCTTGGATGTCTCTCCTTAGTGCCCCTTGATGTTGCTTCTTCCTACCATCAATTTGAGCCTTGAGCTCACAACATTCATTGAAAGAAAGCTTGTTTTTTACCTCATCACTCATAAGACTATATTCTTCAATATTGGTGAGATTTTGGCTCTTCTTAGGTGGCTGTTCCACCTCTTCAATGGGCTCTTTTTGCAAAAATTTTGCATTAAACATATACTTGGGTTTTGGAGAAACCCTTTCATTGGGAACCCTCTTATTTTCTGAACTTCCCTCTCCTTGAGGTGTCACGTTTTTCCCCATGGCTTTGAAAAATTGCACCATGGTGTCCTGGAGCTCCTTTTGACCTTGAGCTAGATCCATCAAAACTTTCTCCAACTGATTTTGTTCTCCCATGTCTTCTTCATGTGCCATTTTACTTCTTTTGCATCCACAAACCCTCAGGCTAGCAGGATCAAGGCTCTAATACCACTGTAAGGTCCATTTTTGGGTAGAAACCAAACAAAAAAGATATGCCGTAAATCTCAACTTAGACCCACAAATTATTAAAAAAAATCAAAATTCCATAAAACTGTATTGCAATATTTTCCTAAAAACTACAAATTGCCCAAAGACCTAGGTGACCAAGGTTTGGAGCTGATTTATGCCTCAAAACTGCTCCAAAAATTATGAAATTAAATCTGTAAATGGATAAAAATATTCCAAAAACGATTCCACAATCAGATTTGCAAAAATCTTATTTTATGATTGTATATGACAAAAATACCGCTGAAACTTATAAATTTCACAACTTGCAAAATACTCAAAATTTCTGAACCAATGATAGCTTGAACTGAAGATAAAAATGTGCTCTTTCAAATGAAACAATAATTAGAATTTTTCCTTGGGTGGAAGTTACCCAATTCTGAAACTGTATAGTCAAACCCTAGAAAAATAGAAATCTGCAAATTAATAAAAATTATGCCCTTGGATCTTCTTCAAAGATCCTTTTCAAATCAGCAACAACAAATCAACTTAAGCATACTTGCAATTTCCGAAGTGACTTCTGAAATTGCCTCTTCAAGACCTCCTTGGAACTCCAATCGCCTTGATTCAAAATTTTAACACCAATAACCTGAAAATAAAATTGATTGACAAAAGATGTCTTCCCAATATTTCAAATCTGCTTTTATAACTCCTCCAAGGTGGGCGAACCATTTGTGCGGGTTATTTGGCAAAGATGGACCTTTTTTAGCCACTTGGGTCTTCTCCTTTAAGCTCAAAGTCATTAAAGACTTTTAATTGAGGGTCGAATCCTCGTGAGAGTGTCATTTTACATAAAGTCATTAAGGACTTTTAATTGAGGGTCAAATCCTCATGAGAGTGTCTTTTTACATAGTCATTAAGGACTTTTAATTGAGGGTCAAGTCCTCATGAAAGTGTCATTTAACTTTATTATCTAATTTACTCCTCATAATATAGTAATTAAAATTACTTGAGGGTCAATTAAATAATAAATAAGAAATTTGCCTTTTAATTTCAAATGATTAGAATCACTCGAGCAATATTATTTATTAAAAATATTCCCCTTGCATCATCCCTTAGCCCATGAGGAATAAAATAGGCTAAAGGTCTTCAAAAAGTTGATCAAAAATCAACCCCCTAGAAAAGGGGACCTTACATTTTCGCATGTAAAGGAAATATGATAAGAAAGAAAAGACGAATGAGAAGAGAAAGAAATTATCTTAGAGAGGGAAGAAAGAATATGAATAGATAAATAAATGCAGATTTCACCTATCTATCACATTCATTAACTAAAAACAAAATAATTATCAACTAAGAGCTCTTATCACAAAGAAAGAGTGGAAATCAATAACATAGACAAATGAACATAATAACATCCATCCACAACTGCAAACAAGCTCAAAGTCCTGCAATAGCTTAGTTTTATTGATTTCAAGAAAAACACAGTGTCTTTTCTTTCCTCCTTTCCAAAAATTCTGTCTTGCAAAAATATTACAAAGTTGACAGCCCCTAGAGAGGCATGCAAGCCCTCTATTTATAGAAAATCCAACCCCTGAGATCTAGGAAATAAATTCTAAAGATAGAAACAATTGCACATTTCAAGGTGTATGTTTTGACTCAACAAAGTGCACACAAAACTTTGAGAACATTCCAGCCAAAATGCAGTTTTTTGAACTGCAAAAGAGGCCATGCCAAAATGCACCCTTGAGCTGCAAGTTAGGGTGGCTCCACATCCACCTGTTCTTCATCATCAATCATGAAGAACTCTTTCTGCTTTGTCTGCTAAGTCTTATGCCTACATCAATCAAATTTTCACAGTGTTTCCTCAAATTTGTTATAGTTTGGGCCATCAGAATGTTGATATGCAACTTCGGCTTCAACCTATTAATTATCATTTGTTGATAAATGTCTTGAAACTTCTTCAAATCCTTGTCAAGCTTATCAAAAGCATTTTTATATTGCATGAATTTATGAATTGACTTGATGCTGAAAAAAGTTGAATTAGTAACTTGTTGTATCAATTGCTTAAATTCTTCTTGTATGACTTTGACGGAAACCACCTTCTCTTCATTTCCAAGAAACAAGCATGGAAGCTTTTCAATTACTTCTTGAATGTCGCATGCACTTCTCAAAGATCCTTCTATTATTTGGATCCTAAATCTAGTTGCACCTAGAAACCCAACCTGATCCCCTCGGCCTTCTTCGGTTAGGACCCCTTCATTGAGAAGGACATCTTCATCAGCCTTGGAAAGAGCTTCCAACTTGGGTAACCACTGATTTAACTTGTTGAGCTCTTTCTTGTATATGGCTTCGTTCTTATAAGCATATTGGATCTCTTCATTCATTGATGTATAAACTATTGTGGCCGAGACTATTGACTCGTTTCCTTGTTCAAGAAATTTCTCTGACCACTCCTCAGTGGCTCTCCCCACGTTTTCTATTCTTTGGGCCGTTCTCAAAGTCCCTGCATCTGGGCTAACCAATTTATGGGTCATTGATGTAGGTTGTTCTACTTTTTCCTTCAATTGGTCCTTTATTGCCTTATTATCATGTCCCCATTTTGGACATAACACTATTGAAGACCTTTAGCTTTGCCTCGTTTCCTAAGGGCTAAGAGAAGAAGAGGACAAGAAGGGAAACATTGGATTTTGAAAAGAATAATTGTAAAAGTACTTTATTGTTATAATTTCACTTAAATTGGGGCATTTTTTAGGTTATGAGTATCGAACCAATGAAGTAAATTATAAAAAGGCATTCTTTTATAATTTGAAAAGAGATCAACAAAGCTATTTCCCCCCAAATTGGGCACTTCACTTGGGGAGAAGTATAAAAGCAATTAAGGGGTCTTTTGTTGAAAGGATCTTGGATCATTAATTGAAATTACAAGTTTTGAGCCCAAAAAATCTTGAGCTTTGGACTTAAAGACGAAAACCTTCAAGCAAAGAGATTGAAGACGAAAACCCTCATTCTTCTGTGGGGCAACTTCATCTAAGAGCTGCCATTGAACATCAGATTTAAAAAGGACATTCCAAGGGTTGGCGACTTGTTTTTGGGGAAGGGTTGATTGGTTGTTGGTTGTTGAAGACCCTTGCATTGTAAGGTTGCGTGGATTAGGGATGGAATTAATTATTCCAGCTTGCACGACTTGCCCTAGGGTTGTTTTGGAGGGGTTTGACTAATGTTTGAGGGCCATTTGTTGCCCTAATATTATTCTGCATTTTTTATATAATTTCCCCAACCTTGGGCAATCTGGAAAAGTGACCTAGTTGAGGGTTTGAGATAAAATATTGATTCTAAAAATATTCTATAATTTTCTATATTATTCTAAATATTTGTTGTGGTAAATTCAGTTTGTTTGTAAGGGAAAACATCATAAAAAGGTATTTGATTGCAGTTGTATGTTTCTACTAATTTTGAAGACCTTTTGAAGGTAAAACACTATAGAAATTGCTATCAAAGGGCTGCCAAAAATCATATTTATTTTCTAAACCTAGGTGCCTAGGGTTTGAAGGCTAATTTGGACTTTTTGAAGGATTAATCCTTGCTGAAATGGTTCATAATTGATTTGAAGGGTTTAGCATATTTTTATGCTAGTTTTGGAGTTTAATTGTAACTATAGTTTGTTGTAAAAATCAGAAATTCTTATTTTGATAGGGTTTCACATAAAAATCAATTTTAAGTTAATTTGTGCAAATTGAGGACATTACAGTAGTATCAGAGCCAATTTCTTGGCCAATTGTGGGGTGTGACTTAAATGAATTGGCAACCTAGGTTTTTGCCAAAAGAGGAATACAAAGATCTCATTCAAAAGGTAGGGATGAAGAGGAGGGCAATGTATGAAGTCATAGATGATTTGTTGCAAGCCATGGAGAATTATCAGAGGGAATTAAAGGCAATAAGTCCCAAGGTTGCGATAAAGTCTATGGGGTTAAGCCCTAGACCTCAAAAGTCTCTTTTAGATGAAGAAAAGATTGAACTACATGTGAATGATGAGCTTCAAAAATCAGAAAATTTGGGATAGCCAAGTAATGAAATTTCTGAGTTTCACAATACAGAGATTTTGAAGTGACAAGAAGAGTTGTTTCAACTAAGTAAAGGGCAGCCAATGATTGAATTTTGTAAGCCACAAGAACCAAAAATTCAAGGGCAGCCAAGTGAGGATTTTCAGCAAGTTATGGAGCAACCAATGGGGTTACAAATAGCAGACACTATGGTGGCAGTAACAAAAAAATCATAACTTCCAAGGGTAGAGCAAGGAGAAGTTGTCCAACAACTTCATGAGCGACCAAAAGATCCAGAAGAAAGTTTGGATATGGATAAGGAAGCTATAATGGAAAGGTGTGTCATGAAAGAAATTTTTTGCATTGTTTCTTATCATAGATCATTTTCTTTGCCTAATTTCAAATTTTATAAGGAAGCTTGGGAGAAACAATTGTTGTTAACTCTTGAAAAGCAGGGCAAAGTCCTAACAAGGTTGGGCAAGGCAGAGGGATCCCTTGAAGGGAGGATGCCAAATAAAATGGGGGAACACTTGAAGACAATGGTTGCTAAGGTTGATTTGCCAACAATCAAGTATGCAATGGAAGCAACAAAATCAGAAGGGGCAAATGTTGATATTGATATTGCCAACAACGAGAAAGAGATGAAGAGCTCTAATTGGAGAAGGGAATTCTGCCATGTAAATTCAAGGATTGGGCATGACACATTTCTAACATATTTGTGGGATCTAGGTGAGCCTTACAAGCATGATTTTGTTATTATGTTATGTTGTGAAACAAAGGACAAAGCTTGGACCCTCATGGAAAGGGGCATAAGCAAGAAGTACCATGATCCAAAGATCAAAGGGTTGTAAGTAACACATTCACTGTTGTTTTTCACATTCTAAGTTTGTTTTCCCTAAAAATATTGTTGTCATAGTGAGTATTGACCCTAGGAAGATGTGCCCCTCACATCCCAACACCATGAGAGTAGTTCAAGCATGTATAAGTGGAATTCCAGCCATGATAAGAGAAAGCTAAGACACAAAAAGAAAGGCCATATCATATTCATAGGGCATGATGGAATAATTGAAAAAGTGTTGCTAAACACTATTGTATTGGCTAATATGTTTGCTTCTTGCGTAGGATCGCTAGGGAAATCATGTGCAATGGACATGAAGAATGCAAGAAATGTTGTGATCTCCATACTTGAGCAGCCAAGCAGAGGTGGTGAAAACCACCCAACTACATATTTGAAGAGTGTTAAATTCAGAAAATGGGGAAGGTAGGAAGGTAGAAAGAGATATGCAAACTCAGTGGGTTGAAAATTCGGAAATGGTGAAATTTTTGGCGCATTACAGCCAACAATAAATTCTGGAAATGCATATGTAAGATCTGAATTTCTTGCTCATAAATTTCCAAGTTAGAAGAACAATTCCAGCAACCCATTGGTGACCAAAAAGTGGGAAATGGGAGCACACTACAGTCCACATGGATAAGGAAAAGGGCACCAATCAAGTCTGAGTTTTATCACTCAGAAAAATCAGAATTTGGGACACTTCTACAGCCACTTCACAAGGCTAAGAGGACTATTTTTTCATAACTATAGCTGCTATTAAATTCTGAAAATGTCTATAGGAGGGGACATAACTTGCACGAAAGAAAGGTGAGGAATAAAAGTATGGTGCAGCACTTTTCCATTGATCATAATGGGTTCTTTTTAGACTCACATTTGGGCTCACTTATGCATGAAAATGTTGAGAAGTGGCAGCCAACAAGTGGACATATAGCACACATCAAAGGACCCAACCAAGAGGGTTTGCTTCTTGATAAAATCTCCTTCCTAGGTATGTTTCTCAATAAATTCAATCTTGTTGTTTGGTTGCAAGTTGGAAAAGAATTGTCATGGCATGTAGGAGCTTCCAAAGAGTTGTGGAATGTTGGCCACAGTAGTAGGCACTTAATGAAGGAAACTCAAATGGATCTTACCATTTGGGGCAGCAGAGTGTCACCTTCCGGATATTTTTTTTTTGGCAACCTGAAGCCAACTAGTACATTCTTTGAAATCAAGTTTGTGTTCATATTAGCATCCTTGAAGAATATAGATATAGAGAGCACATGGGAGGTCAACTTAGTAACAAATTGCTTGACTTTTGGGGGTAATTGCATGACTGTACATCACATATACAGACTACATATCAGCAAGTTCAAGGTGGTTGTTGGGACGATCCTCTTTCTAATGAGGGATCAATTGAATTTAGGGGCCGAGGATTAGATGACAGCCCTTATGAGGAAGTTTCCAGCCCTTATGGAGCTTGAAATGACCAGCTTGGAAGATGGTTTGTAGAAGGTTAACATCTGCAATTGGTTCCACATGCAAAACTACAGCAGGGGCAGCCATTTGATGTGAAAGAAGAATGAGGTTGGATGGTGTATGGTACAGCCCTCTCTAATCTGTAAGTTTGGGTCTTTGTTATGCACAAGATATATTCCTTATATGATTTTTGGTGTTGTCAAGGTAGAGCAAAGGGAAAAACATAAGGCACACATAAAGATATCAATGCAAGATTGCTTGCATCTCCGTGATACATCCATTCAAGGTACCTTTTCAACATGGTTCATGTTACTCTCTTATTGCAAGTAAGAAAAGGTTTGTCATGGCACATGGGAGATTCTAAGGAGTTGATAGATGCTTGCCAAGGAAGTGTGTACTCAATGTCTAAAGTTCAAACAGACATTTTCATAAGAAGCAGCTGTAGCACGACTTCTTGTGACAATTCAAGCTCTTCTACAAGGGTACATAGCTTCATTTTGACCCGTCTTGGGATCATAAAGGTAGTAGGTTCATCATGGAGCAAGTGGGGAGTAAAAAAGTTGATTTTTTGGGATGATTGTAAATCTGTAATGTGCATACACAGCCAACATATCAAAGGGGAAGTGGCTGATCCTACCCTTCTTTTGAAATATGTGGACATGTCTTTTAGCAAAAAGTGGATTTCTAGCAAGATAAGAGGATTTCCAGCTTCTCTCGAGGGAAGAATCCTGAGCCTTGAGATCACTTTTGAGTGTGTGGGCAGCATGAACACCCCTTCTTTGTTCTCAACGGCAACCACATACATGCCCTCGACACATTCACACATGGAGGGCACTATTGTAATGAACCTACTTAGATGTTTGCACAAAATAATTATATATCGCATAGAATAAGCAAAGATAAGAGATCACACAACAATAATTGACAGGAGAGTAGAATACTGGATAATATCGCAGAGCCACTTCGAGGGCGCAACTTCCACAATAATGCAATAAGAGTAGCATACTTAATATGATAATCAAAGACTGACCACTACCTCTTATATATAGTCTACTTAGCCGTGGTTATTCCATAGGCCAACATAACGAAAAACATAGAGAAATGTAACAAAAATATAAAAGAGGTATGTAAGCCAAAAGTCAGCCAAACATATCCCTAGACACGCCAAAGTTAAAGGGCGTAGCATGCCCCTCCCCTTCAAAACAACATTGAATCAACTTTGGATGTTGCTGCATAAAGGATTCATCCTCCCAAGTGGTATCTTCACATGGCAAATTCTTCCATTTGATCAGATACTCCTTAATCGCTCTAGACCACAACTACTTAGTATGCATTTGAAGGATCGCCTCAAGATTAAGAATAACTCGTCCTTCCCCATCCAATTTTGGTAACTCAATTTGAGTAGCAACTCTATGTCCAATGACTTTCTTCAGGGATGATACATGAAATACTAGCGAGTGGATGAAGGAAACTCTAACTTGTAGGCCACGCTACCAATTTTCTGCAAGATCTGATAAAGCCCATAATACCTAGGGGACAGCTTGTTATCATTTTTCTGTTGCTTCAAGGACATTGCTTATATGGCTATAAGTGAACAAAGACCCAATCACCAATATCAAAATGCCTCACTCCTGTGTTGATCTTCCTGTTGCTTCATGCGATTCTGGGCCATGGCTAAATTTTCATGCAAACTTGGAAGGACCTCCTGTTGATGATGAATATGTTTCTCAATTGCACAAACCTTAAGATGGACCTTCAAGGTTGAAGTGATGGATGGAGGGTGGTATCCATACAAGGCCAAAAAGAGAGACATTTTGGAAGAACTATGAACAGAAGTATTATACCACCATTCAACAAGTGGCAACCAATGAACCCATTTATCTTGTTTATTAGAAACAAAACAACGGAGATATCCTTATAGACATTTATTGACTACCTCAGTTTGTCTATCTGATTGAGGATGATAGGATGAGCTATGAGCCAACTTGATGTCCAAACATGCAAATAATTCCGTCCAAAAATTACTAGTGAAAATGAGATCTGTATCACTGACAATGATCTTAGGAGTACCATGCAATTTCTAAAATGTATTAATAAAAGCAAAAGCTATTGTACTAGCAACAAAAGGTTGTGATAAAGAACAAAAATGAGCATACTTAGTGAAACAATCCACAACAACATGATAACATTTTGACCATCAGCTCTCGGTAACCCTGTAATGAAATCCATAGACACCTCTTCCCAACATTGGCTAGGGATGGATAAATGCTACAAAAGACCTAGGGTTTTGATGGTTTCACTTTTATTTTGTTGACAGATCATACATTTAGCCACATATTTCTGGACATCCCCCTTGAGTCCTTCCCAAAAAAAATCCTGCTTGATTCTATGATAGGTTTTCAAAAATCCTGAATGACCCCCAAGTAGAGTTGCATGAAGTTCCTGAAGGATTTTTTGTTTGAGAAGAGAATCCTTACATAGGTATAATTTGTCTTTATACCATAATGCATTATCCTTCCATATGAATTTTTCAAATCCACCCAAACCTTGCTAAAGATTCTGAATCAAATCATAGGTAGCACTATCATTTTCCCATTCTGATCTTGCTTCTTCTAACCAATCTGCCTGCCAAATGGTCATGGCACATAGCAATGCCTCAATTGATTCATCCCTCTTAGATAGTGCATCTGCCACCACATTTTCTTTGCTTTTCTTGTAGACTTTCAAAATCATAGCCTAACATTTTAGTTACCCATTTTTGTTGTTCTGATGACAACCGTTCCAAAAAAAAATTGAGACTATCATGATCAATCTTTACCAGAAAGTAGCGACCCATCAAATAAGGTCTCCATTATTTGACTGCATGCAGAATGGCCATCATTTCTTTCTCATAGATGGACTTGAGCCGATTTTTACCCTTTAGTTTGCAACTTTCAAATGCAAGTGGTTTGCCTTCTTGAATGAGCATAGCACCCATACCATATCCAGATGCATCACATTCAACCACAAAAGTCTTAGAAAAATCAGGAGTGGCCAACAATGGAGTGCTGCATATAGCCAGTTTCAATTGTTCAAATGCCCTGGTAGCTGTATCAGTCCACTGAATGGAGTCTTTCTTCAACAAAGAGGTGAGTGGGGTTGCAATGCTACCATAATTTTTGACAAACCTGTGATAGTAACCAGTTAACCCCAAAAATCCCTAGTTGTTTGAGTGCCTTAGGAACCAGCCAGTCCACCATTGCTTGGATTTTTTTAAGATCCACTTTCATTACTTCATGTGAAACCATATGACTCAACTACTCAACCTCACGAGCTCCAAAAGTACATTTGGAAGGTTTAGCATACAACTGATGTTGTTCTAAAATTGAGAGTACATGTTTCACATGCTACAAATGGTCTTCTCAATTTTTACTGTAAATGAGGATACCATCAAAAAATACAAGAACAAATTTCCTCAAAAATGGCCTAAAAACAATATTCATGAAACTCTGAAAGGTGGATGGTGCATTTGTTAAACCAAAAGGCATAACCATAAATTCATAATGGCCCTCATGAGTTTTGAAAGCTGTTTTGGGTATGGCTTCATCACGAATCCAGATTTGATGATACCCAGAACGCCGATCTAACTTGGTAAAATAAAGAGCACCATTCAATTCATCTAGCAAATCATCAATGACAGGAATAGGAAACTTATCTTTGATAGTGTACTTGTTGAGCTCTCTGTAGCCAGGGCACATCCTCCAAATGTCATCTTTCTTTCTCACCATGACAATTGATGAAGAATATTCACTTTGGCTATGGCGAATGATTCTTGCATCCAACATCTCCTGTACCATCTTTTCAATTTCACTTTTCTGGGCGTAAGGATACCTGTATGGCCTGATGTTGGGTGGTGTACTACCTGGAATAAGTTTGATGGCATGATCATGTGTGCAGTTGGGTGGAAGTCCTTTCAGCATGTCACCAAAAACAATAGAATGGGCGTCAATCACTTGTAGATCAGGTGGTGTAGATGACTGAGTTGGCTAGACTTCAATTCAAAACAAGTGAACCACAAATCCTTCAACAACCTTTCGAAGAATCTTGGTCATTCAATGGGAGCTAACAAGTTGTGAAGCTTAATCCCCTTAGCTCAAATGTCCTTCCCTCAGAATGAAAGCACATGAATAATTCCTGGAAATTCATCTCAATAGTGCCCAAAGTGGTGAGCCACTGTACTCCCAAAACGTTGGCTCCACCCATGAAATAGCAAACACAGGAGAATCTAACAGGTAGTCTCCCGTGGCCAGCTTAATACTGGCATTTTCTTGAACAACTAACAGTACCACCATCTGTAATCATGACCTAAAATTTTTTGATCGAGATAAATGAAATAGTTCAAACAAACAACCAACTTATTGTTGATGAAGTTGTCTGTGCTCATAGAATCAATCAATACAATGACCTTTTGTTTCTTAAAGAAACCCACCACCTTAAGAGTTTGGAGAGTACTAATACCTAAAAGTCAATTAGATTCCTCCTCAGTGCCTTTTGCATCCTCACCAATTGCCTCTTCATCCTCTACATCCTCATTGGCACCTTCAATGTAAAACTTCTTTTCAGCACAACGATGTCCTTTGCTCCATTTGTTGTGGCAACCATAACACAACCCTTCGGCTCGCTTCTCCTAAATTTGTTGAGGTGTCAATCTGGTGAGTTGAAGAAATGATGGTGCAGGAAAGGTACTGTGACGATCAATAATAAAAGTTTTATGTTTGACCATCTCTTTTTCTTATGTCATGCGTGCCCTTGGGATAGCTTCAGATACCGATGATGGATTAAACATCTGAACCTCCAATTGGATGCTATCTTTGAGTCCACCCAGAAAAAGATCAGTCAAATTTGTCTCAATGATGTTTTCCACCTGTAAGGATAGATTCTGAAATTGATGAATATAATCCTTCACAGTTCCTGTTTGACACAGTTCAACTAACTCGCTAAAGTAGTTCTCAGAGACATTCCGATAATGAGTCAACAACTCATCAGTAAAAACAGACCATGTAACAGGAGCACTATTCTTTTTCTTTTGAGCACACAACCAGCGATACCAAATGAACTGCTCAGATTTCAGATACAGAGATGCCACTATCACCTGAGAACTAGGAGTTTGGTGCAGATCAAATAAATTCTCAATTTGGGTAGTCCAAATGAGAGGATCCTTACCATCAAAGTTAGGTATGTCCACTTTTGGCAACATCGATTTCACACTAGGATTGGGGTTAATGTTGAGAGGACCCGAAGGATGAAGTAGATGGTTGTTTGGCTGTAACTGAGATGAAATGGCAGCGAATTGCACAATGATTTGATGCAATTGAGTGTGCACCCCATTAATCTCTCTGCGCATCCCTGAAACAGCAATTTGAATTGCAACAAAGTCATCATGTTGCATCAAGCCCTTTGTGTCAACCTAAAGTTGAGAAAGCATCGGATCTAAAGTTCCAAATTCCATGTCATCCCTAGAAAGTCTTAGGAGTATCTTGCCCCCCTTTTTTCCCCTGATTAGTAAGACCCGCCATGCACAAACCCTAAGAGGGTTTTTGTCCAAAAAAAAGTGTGTCAGGAGATGAACCATTGCGATCGCATCGCCAAGACGAATCTAATGACTGCTTTTACGCACTAGGGTGAAAATTTTTGACATCAAAAAAGTGTACCGACAGAATATACTGTTGCGATCGTCTCATTGAGACGAATCCAATGACTACAAATGTGTAAAGAGAGAAAAATTCTAGAATTTTTTTTTTCAAAAAAACATTTCGAACAATACTACGCTGACAGAAAAAATTAATTCTTCTCGGGTTGCTAGTTATATTTTTTCGCTCCTGCTTGCAGAAGTCGCTCCTCACCAAATCTGAAAACAAACGTTGTAGGAAACTTGCCCAAATCGAAGCTCTAATACCACTTGTAATGAAATTACTTAAATGTTCACACAGAATAATTATATATCGCATAGAATAAACAAAGATAAAAGATCACACAACAATAATTGATAGCAGAGTAGAATACTAGATAATATAGCGGAGCCACTTCGAGGAGGAAACCTCCACAACAATGCAATAAGAGTAGAATAATTAATATGATGATCAAAGACTAACCACTACTTCCTATATATAGTCTACTTAGTAGGCCGACCTAACTAAGAACATAGAGAAATGTAACAAGAATATAAAAGAGGTGTGTAAATCATAAGTCGGCCACACGTATCCCTAGACACACCAAAAGTAAAAGGCGTAACAACTATCAAGGGTGCAAGCATTGAAAGAAAGCAAAGGACTAATGTTTTGACTAATATGTTTGTGTCTTGTGTAGGTGCTGATATGAGGGCAATCAAGGCCCAAAAGGTTGAAGATTTCTTGGCTAAAATACACTTTTTCAGCCATCCCCATGTTGTCACTTCGAAGGAATTGTTCCCCTTTTGCATCTTTTTGGCACATTTGAGTCATGGGGCCTCCATAGAAAAAGGAAGATGGGAATCTGTTGTTATTTCATTTTCAGATTTTATGAACAGCCAAGAACCCTCGTATACAGCAATAAAAAGGATCATCAAGGGATCTTACTCCCATGGGAGGAGTCAAGACATAGGAGGGCTTCAAACTCATGGTTAAGACAGCCCATTGGTTGTTTCTATTGCATGAGGGCAAACAATTTTAGGTTGGGAGGATTGTCATGTCCCCCTTCTGGACATGACACTTTTGAAGACCTTTAGCCTTGCCTCGCTTCCTAAGGGCTAAGGGAAGAAGAAAAGAAGAGAAACATTTTATTTTGAAAATAATAATTGTAAAAGTACTTTATTGTTATAATTTCACTTAAGTGGGGGCCCTCTTTATTGTTATAATTTCACTTAAGTTATGGTCTTTTTGAGAGTCATGAGTATTGAACCACTTAAGTAAATTATAAAAAGGTATTTTGTTATAATTTGAAAAGAGATCAACAATGGTATTTCCCCCAAATTGGGTGCTTCACTTGGGGAGAAGTATAAAAGCAATTGAGGGGTCTTGTTGAAAGGATCTTGAATCATTAATTGAAATAACAAGTTTTGAGAACGAAAAAGCTTGATCTTTGGACTTGAAGACGAAAACCTTCAAGCAAAGAGATTGAGGATGGAAACCCTCATTCTTCCATGGGGCAACTTCATCTAAGAGTTGTTATTGAACATCAAATTTGGAAATGACATTCCAAGGGTTGGTGACTTGCTTTTGAAGAAGGGTTGATTGGTTGTTGTTTATTGAAGACCCCTATATTGTAGGGTTGTGTGGATTAGGGCTGGAATTAATTATTCCAACTTGGGCGACTTGCCCTAGGGCTGTTTTGGAAGGTTTTCATTAATGTTTGAGGGCCATTTCTTGCCCTAATATTATTCTGCATTTTTTATATAATTCTTCCAGCCTTGGGCGATTTGGAAAAATGACCTATTCGAGGGTTTGAGGTCAAATATTCATTCTAAAAATATTCCAAAATTTTCTATATTATTCTAAATATTTGTTGTGATAAATTCAGCGTGTTTGTAGGGGAAAAATATCATAAAAAGGTATTTGATTGTAGCTGTATTTTTCTACTAATTTTGAAGACCTTTTGAAGGTAAAACACTATAGAAATTGCTATCAAAGGGCTGCCAAAAATCATATTTATTTTTTAAACCTAGACGCCTAGGGTTTGGAGGCTAATTTGGATTTTTTGAAGGATTAATACTTGTTGAAAGGGTTCATAATTGATTTGCAGGGTTTAGAATATTTTATGTTAATTTTGGAGTTTATTTGCAGCTAGGGTTTGTTGTAAAAATCAAAATTTCTTTTACTAGGGTTTCACATAAAAATCAGTTTTCAAGTAATTTGTCCAATTTGGCGACATTACATAACCTGATCGAATTTCTCAATCAAAGAGCCAATAGCTGTTTGAATGTCCTCTTTTATCCCCTCATGAGTAACCTTGCCCAGATGTACTCATGAGACTTGGTAATCTCTAGTTATAACTTCATCTTTGGACTTTTTAGGAGGGGGGATAGCATCTTCGGCATACCTCTCCCCTTGTTCATCTCTGAGTATGCAAGAAACCATATTGGGTTTCTTTGGGGCTCGGGAAGTTGGTGTAGTGAGAGTACTGAAGTCAATCTCCAAGGGTGGACTGTCTTCTTCCTTTTTTTTATTACTTCATTCAACCACTGGTGTGCTTCAGTATCAGTGACCTCTTGCATGAGTGAAGATCCAACATGCACCTGAACTTCTCCTGAGGAAGAAGGGATCATGAGAGCCTTATCTAATGTAGGCTCCGTCTTAGTTTCTAATTGTGGTGGAGGCATGACCTCCTCCACTACCTTTTGTGTATCTAGCTCCTTTTTTTGGAATGATAGGTGGGTGCTCCACCATTTCAGGAAAAGGTTCCCTGTCTCTAGAAGAGATTCCACTTCCTTTGGGAGGGATTCAACTACTTTTGATATACCCTAAGGAGGAGCATCTTGTAGTTCAACGGAAGGAAGAAGAGTTGCCATTGCTAAGGAAGGAGAATCAAGGGACAAGGAGGATATGTCATCACAAACTATAACGTGTTCTTGATTAATCCTTGTGAATGAATAACTTTTTCAGGTGTCTCACTCAGCATAGTTGATATTTTAGGAATACCTTTGCCACCAACTACCTTCCTGATCTTGAATTTCAAGGGCCTTTTCTCTGGCTTAGGTGCGGGTCTTCAATGTCTTGCTCCTCTTCAATCACAATTGTGTATGTGGCAGTATTAGAAGCTACCAGGTCTTTTCCCTTTTGCTATGTTGGCTCAGGAGGCAGCATATCTGTAGTTCTTAGGCGTGGGGGAAGTCCAATGTGTTGTATGTCTACCACTTTACTCTTAAGCCATGCAAGAGTCTTGTTAAGTACTCCTTGGGTCCAATTCTCCAAGGATGTTGATTCTGGATGGATTCACTCAACCATGGGCAAAGGCTTTGTCTTAATATTCTCCTGGAAATAAGAGGGATCTATAATTTCCCCATCATCTTCAAAGTCCAGGTCTTTGGGAATGTAGGCTAAGTTGAATTTGATCACCTGATCTAGTGTGAAGTGAGAATAATCAAGAACCCTGACTTCTCTTTCACCATCACAGTCCATCCAGAAATCTTTATAGTAGGGAACATGCTTATACGTAGTGCTCAAAATGTTTGTTATCCTTTCGCTTCCGTCAAATGAGGGTCAGCTGTGGAATAGCCAAAGAGTGACATTAGCCATATCTAATTCAATAGATTTAGCTTTATGTAACACGGCATAAGTTTACCTACCAATAGTCATAGGGAAGTGGGCCCTAGTAGACTTATCCTTGGTAACCAAAAACTTGTGTCTCCATCAATTATCGCAATAACTCCATAAGGGCCTATTTGTCATCAACAAACTTGAGAAGCATCTAGGGGGCCGTCTCACACCCGCAAACCTTGATGTAAGAAAAGGTGGGAAATTGTATGAACCATCCACCCCATCTTGCTATCTCTGTGGTAGCAGCAACAGAGAAGTGCGAATTGTAGGATTCTTTCTCAAACATCTAAATGATATATTAAGGAACACATCAATGACCCTGCGGAAATGTTTGGCGCTCTCTTTTACTATCAATTGCAGATAGCATTCATAGATGCAAGCCAATGATATTCAATCCACTGTAGAACATCCTACGAGCAACTGCATATACCAAATACGACGTCATATAGAATTTATGATTCGTATGCACTTCACACAATTGTTTGTGGATTGAATCATTGATCAACTCAGCCCATTTAATGTATTGCTTATTAGCATGTATGATCTACAAGTATTGGAACATCCATTCTAGTAGTCCTTCATTGTAGGATTTCCAACCACTCTATTCAGGAGAGTGATGATGTCGTTAATTTCCATTTTAAACTCCTAGTGAGCAATTATCTTCGAGGCCCTTGCTATGGAAGCCTTATGAGTCAATGTTTATTCAACGACCCAGCACAATCAAGATTGTTTTCCTCAAAACTATCGTGTTGATTCTGGCATGATTTCCATGAAAGACTCAGGACCCGGGATGCACTGCATAGAAGTTAGAAAGGAAACAACCTGTGGTAAACTATTGTCATAAATGCTCTGCATCCAGTTGGACTTGTGCACAACATTACCTCTGTTCCAAAAGCCAAGCATATTGATATGCCCCAAATCCACACCAGTGACCTCGTCCACATTGGAGTCTATATTTGACAAAGGAGTAACCCCCAGATATTAGTATTTCATCTCCATCTTTCTTTTTTTCCCCTTTCTTTGGTGTTCCAGACATTTGCCAAGTAGGTCAAAGCCAAGATGCCAAGGAGGTTAGGAGCTAATCAAGAGCGAAAATGGAAGTGGAGGTAAGGGAGGTAGAAACAAGCAAGTATTGTGCAGGTGTCAGAGTCTGACACGTCAGGAACAAGGTGTTGAGCGGGTGTCGGAGTCTGACGCGTCAAGAAAAGGGAGGTGCAGATGTCAAGGTCCAATGCATCGAGAACAAGGATGTGTCGAGAAGGCATTGAATTCTGACGCGTCAAGAACAGGAAGGTGTCGAGCAGGTGTCAAAGTTCGACACATTGGGTACAGGGAGGTGTTGAGCAAGCGGTAGAGTCCAATGTGTCGGTGTCAAGGGTGACAGGATAGCGGCAGATTCCGACGTGTTGGGAAGCCACTCATACAATCCATCATTTGTCTTGAATGCAGACTTCCACACATCATCTTCCCTTCTCCAAATTTAGTGATATCCGCTTTTCATATCTATCTTGGTTAAGTATTTAGCTACACTCAAACATCCATCTAGTCATCCATTTTTGGCAATGGAAATTCGCACTTAATGGTGATCTTGTTTATCACTCTTTACTCTATACACATTCTCCAATCTCAACCCTTCTTGGGTGCTAATACGGCTAGGACTGCACATGGGCTAGGACTGCACATGGGCTCAAACTCTTTTAGATCAAACCCTTATCCAGCAACTCTTGCGCTCGCCTTTTTATCTCCTCATTTCCCATTGGTGTTAATCTAAAAGTTGCCTTGTTTGGCAAGCTTGATTTCAATACTACATGTGATGACTAATGTTCCTCACAGGTGGTAGTCCCTCCAACAAATCACTTATCATAATATCAACATATTCTCCCAACAAATTCTGAATTTCAATAGTGATATCACTCACCTTAGTGGCTGTCACAATTTGTATAGGCTTTGGAATTAAAGCAAAGCGTTTCCCTTTTGCCTTTGCCACCTTCAAAAATTATTTCCTAGAAACCAACATTACCTTAGGACTATTGTCCACCTCTTCTCCTCTATCCTTCAAGGGTTTCAATATGAATATCTTCCCATCCTTTACAATAGTGTAGTTGCTCACTCTATCATCATGCACGACTCTTCTATCAAACTACCATGGCCTTCCCAACAACACGACACATATCCATGGGCATAATATCACACAAAACATCATCCTTATATAAACCAATTTGAAAAATCACCATATATTGCTAATTCACCAACACTTGATGACCTTAAGCAACCATGTAACCTTGTATGGAGTTGGATGCACTAACCTTTTCAGTCCAAGTGTTTCCACCATTTCTTGAGACACCAAATTATTCGTGCTACCACTATCAACAACTACCTTGCAACACTTACTCCCGCTTTATAGTCCAAAATAGACTCTTTCTTTGCACCAATTCACTTATCTCCTTGGCTCGTTTCAACAGCACTCTTTTCATCATAAGAGTTTTTCCTTGTTCTGGATCTTCCGTGTGTGTTGGAGACCCAATACTCTCTTCATCTATATCAGCAATATCGTTGCTCGCTTCAGTCCTCTTCTTGTTGTTCTTGAATGCTCTTGGACTCTTAAAATCTTTATGTCCAACATACTCTTCCCTATGAAGCCTCTACCTCTTCCTCTTCTGAAGGATCCTCTCCCTCTAGAAGAACAACCTCTTCCTCATGTATTTTGATTCTGATTTTGAGAGTTTGTCACCAACCAAACATCTCAATAGATTGCCAAGATTTCGATTCACCACCTCTATCTATCCATTCATCTGAGGGTGATACGCTAAACTGAAGTCCAATCTAGTGCCCAACTTCTTCCATAATGCCCTCCAGAAATGTCCCAACAAATTCTGCATCTCTATCTAATAGAATACTTTGAGGCAATCCATGCACCCTGACAATTTCTTGAAAGAATAAGTTTGCTATATGTATGGCTTCACTAGTCTTCCTGCATGCTAAAAAGTGAGCCATCTTTGAAAATCTATCTACAACAACAAATATGGAATCATTACCTCATTACGTACTCGACAAACCAAGAACAAAATACATGCTCAATGCATCCCATGGCCTATCCGAAATGGAAAATGGCTGATACAAACCAGCATTCTGACTTTTGCCTTTTCCATGTTGGCAAAGTCTACATTGCTACACAAACTTCTTCACATCAATACCCATTTGTGGTCAATAGTATATTTCATTCAACTACACCAAAGTCTTGTCATATCCAAAATGACCCGCAAATCCTCCATTATCCTTCTCTTTCAACAAGTTTTTTCTCATGGAATCTTGTGGTATACACAACTTTCATCCTTTGAACAATAGTCCATCTTGTAACATGTAATCTAACCATAGAATTATGTCTGCATCCGTTGGATTTCTGCACGTCCATGCATCACAAAAAATCCAAATCTTCTTCATTCTACTTGATGGATTCAAATCCAATAACCTCCAGCTTGAACTCATTCACTACAAGAGCTTGCATATTCAAGGCACTGCTGCCTTATTAGACTTTCCACTCCTATGCTTCAACACAAAAGAATAGCTTTGAAAAAAATTTACCCATTTCGTATGTCATTTATTTAGCTTATCTTGGCTATTTATGAACTACAAAGCATAATTGTCCATGCATAAAATGAACTTCAGCAACAAGTAGTGCCGCCACTTCTTGAGAGCTTGCACCACTGTGTAGAATGCTTGATCATTAACCGAACACTTACTCTTAGCATCATTCAACTTCTCGCTGAAATAGGCAAAGGGCTTACCCTCTTGAATCGACACCGTTCCTATGGTTGTTTCGCTTGCATCACAATCAACTTGAAACACTTTCGCAAAATATTGTAAGGCTAACACTGGTTGTTCATCACTTTTCTCTTCAAAAATTGTAAGCTATTCTCTACTGCAACAGTCCACTAAAATTTCTTATCTCCCTTCATAGTCCCCGTGATGGGTGCACATATGCCACTGAAGTTTCTAATAAAATTTTTGTAGAAACTCGCCAACCCATGGAAACTTCTTGCTTCAAATATATTCTTTGACGAAGGCCAATCCACAATTGCCCTCACCTTCTCAGGGTCCATTTTCAACACCTCTTGAGATTACAAATCCCAAATATACCAGCTCTTCTTGCATGAAGTTGCACTTCTTCAAATTTACTACCAATTGCTCTTTCTTCAGCATATCCAACACCAACTTCAAATGCTTCAAATACTCCTTGGAATAATTGAAAATTAGACTATCATCCAAATATACCATCATTAACTTACTCGTGAAAGGCTTCAGCACTTCATTCCTGAGTCTCATAAACGTACTTGAAGTGTTTGACAAACCAAATGGCATGACCACCAACTCATACAACCCATCATTCGTCTTGAATGCAGTCTTCCATTCATCACTTTCATATATGTGGATTTGATAATACACACTTCAAATCTATCTTAGTGAAGTACCTAGCTCCACTCAAACAGTCCATTAAGACATCCATTCTTGACAATAGAAACATGTACTTAATGGCAATCTTGTTTATTGCACGCAAATCCATACACATTCTCCACTCTCCACCTTTATTCAGTGCCAACTTAGCTCGAAATGCACATGGACTCAAACTTTCATGGATTAACACCTTCTTTAACAATGCCTACACTTGCTTCTTAATCTCCTCATTCTCCATTGAAGTCAACCTATAGGCTGCTTTGTTAGGCAAACTCGCACCTGGCACTAAATCCATATGATGACTAATTCTCCTTACAAGTGGTAGTCCACCTGACAACTCGTCACAATATCAATATAATCTTTCAGCATATTCTAAATGTCAATAGAAAAATCACTTACCGTAGTGGCTGTCACAACTTGCACAGGCTTTGAAATTAAAGAAAAACATATTTCTTCTTCTTTAGCCACCTTCAAAAACTCTTTATCGCATACTAACATCGTTTTGTAACTATTATCCACCTCAACTCCTTTATCCTTCAATGGACTCAACATGAATCTCTTGCCATCCTTTGTAATGATGTAGGTGTTTGCTTGTCCATCACGCACGACTCTTCTATCAAATTGTCGTGACCTTACCAACAACAAATGACACACATCCATGGGCATGATATCACACAAAACTTCATCCTTGTATAAGTCAATCTGAAAATTCACCACACACTTCTCATTCATTGGCACCTGATGCCCTTTGAGCAATGAAGAAACCTTGTATGGTGTCACATGTATCAAAATGTTTCAGCCCAAGTTTTTCTACCACTTCTTGAGAAACCAAGTTATCCGTGCTACCACTATTAATCACAACTCTACAACACTTATCACCATTCCGAATAAACTCTTTCTTTGTGTTGGTTCGTTCACCTCCTTGGCTGGTTTCAACAACACTATTTTCATCAACAGAGCCTCTCCTTGTTTTGGCTCTTCCGTATGACTTGGAAACCCAATGATCTCCTCATCTCCAAAAGATATATGGGTTGTTCCTTCAACTCTCATACCATTATTGTGAGGTTTTCTAGACAATCTTGTTCCTTATGATTAGCATACTTATTACACTCAAAAACACTTACCACAAAAACCTCCACCTCTACCTTGTCCATAGAAGCCTCTTCCTCTAGAAGAGTATCGTCCTCTCATGCCTGAATTTGGATTTTGTGAACTACTCGCCTCTCCACCATTGTTTGGTTGACCTCTACCACCGCTATTTTGTCCTCGTCCTCACGAAGACCTTCCTCTACCTCTAGAGTTCACTTGTTGCTTCCTCATCAACTTCTCTGCCTTCAACGCACATTGAGGGGATTCCTCTATGGTTCTCAAGTTCAACAAACTGATTTCATTTTGTATGGCAAAACGCAATCCATTTACATACCTTACAACTTTCTCTGGATCTTCCTCAACATGTCCAACTCTTATCGTGAGTCTATAAAATTCCTCAGTGTAGTCTTTGACCATAGACAATCAAAATAATGTTTCATTTCAGCTATCCAATCCACCAGCGCTTTAGGGTTTAAACTCCCATTATAACAAAGTGTGTTCAGCTTCGGCTTACTACCAAGCCTTGCCACAACACTAAGAAATCTCGTCTCAGGGTCATTTTTCATATCTTCAAGCCCAACCTCTTGAGCTCCTTCCTCATCCTCGCTCACATCACCACCATGAGCCACTCTCCTTTGAGCTAATTCCATTGCATCCAACCTTGCTTGCATACCTCTCATCATCTCAGCAAAATATGCAACTCAAGGTCGTCTTGGCCTTGCCCCTCTTTGAACAACATTTTCTCGATGTACCATCTCTCCACCAATGCAAAATCTTGTCTCAACCTCATTTTCCATATCTTCAAGCCCAACCTCTTGAGATCCTTCTTCCTCATCCTCACTAACATCACCACCATGAGCCACTCTCCTTTGAGTTAATTCCATTGCAGCCAGCCTTGCTTGCATTCCTCTATTATCTCAACGAAATCTACAACTCAAGGTCCTCTCGGCCTTGCCCCTCTTTGAACAACATTTCCTCGGTGTACCATCTCTCTACCAATGTAAACTTCTCTACAACAGATTGCTAATAGACTCAGCTTGAGTCTTCTTCATGCACACTCTCCCAGCAAGAAAAACGCAACTCTGATACCAATTAATGCACACGCAGACTGGAGTTCCAATTAAGGACAATCGTTTCATCTACGATGATTAGTTTGGGCAAACATGTCCATTTATGAGAACCAAATCAGAAAATCAATGCAATACTCATCACAAAAATCCGTTCCCTTTATTCATCTTGAAGGAAATCAGAAAAACAATGCAAGTTTTCATTAGTAGGTCTTGAATACAAATTTTGGTAGCTTCATGTGTTATGTCCCCAAATTGGGACCAATGACCAAAATAGAGGTTTTTTCACAAACTCAGAGAAATCTTAAATAAACACTGAAAATTACAGCCTTTTAAACTCTTCAAAAATTATGCAATTCTGAACAATCAATTACCAACCTTTACTCTCTTCAAATCTGCCTTAATAATTTATTATTTTACCTCAAACAGATGAAACTTAGAACATTCATAACTTCTGAAATACTTGAAATTTTAATATAAATGAGGGCTCAAAACGATCACAAAAACAGCAGCTATCAAACAAAAATAGTTTCAGTATTTTCCATCCACCGGAGGTCCCTCAAATGATATCCCGAAGTTCTGAAAACCCTAGTCTTTCACCCAAAATTCAGCAAATAATTATATTAATATATTCATCACCCAAATAGAGTCTCAATCCTTCCAAAGATCCTCAAAACCCTTCCAAACAAAACGCCCAAACTAGGAAAATAATAAAAATAAATATGAATCTCAAACCTTTGCTCAAACCCTCCAACAAGGTCACCAATGACCCTCAAACCAATTCGCCTAACTAGGAATTTTATGCAAATAATTACTGAATATTTTCTAGGCATAGATTAGCCCAAAAATCATACAAATTCACTCCTACACCAAATCGCCCAACAAGAAAAAATATATAAAATACATGTAACCCTAGGAGAGGGTTTCATTCACCATAGACCCTCCAAAGAAGGTTCCCAAAGCCCCCAAGCAAGTCGCCCAAGGGAGAAACCAGCAGCTATCACCCCACAAACAAATCGCCAAGCATCTAAATCACTTCGTCCATCCACAAGACAAGTCGCCAATCTCTCCAAGTGGTTCGTTCACCTTCTAGACCTGCAAATATCCATAAAGAAGCTTTCCGAGGTGTTCACACAATTTCCGAAAGGTGGTGTTGCAAAACACCATTATAGAGCAACTAGTAGAACTTTAAGGGTAACATTCTTGAAGCGTCTACTTTCAACAACCAAGCTTGACATACTTGATTATCAAATCCAAATATCCAAATTCACATAATCTTCAAATGAATCCTCCTTCTCCTTAAATACCTTCCTCCAAGTGTAGCGTTCCAAAATAGAAAGAGAAGGTTAACTTTAAAAATCAACTTGAGTCTTATAAGCCAAGAACCAAAACTCCCCCCACTTAAGTGAAATAAACATAAAGTACTTTTCCCCAAAGCATAACTCAAAATTAGAATCATAAAGTACCTTTTTCGTTAATAACTCTTCACAAGTGGCCTACCATGTTCCATAACCTTCCTCTACCCTTAGCCATCGGAAACAAGAATGGGCTAAGGGTCCCACCAAGATCTCGATCAAAAATGAGGACATTACAGTCCTCCCCATCCAAAATTGCTTGTCCTCAAACAATTGCAAAATCTAAATGGGTGTCCCAACACACCTTATCAAGCAATGTCCACCTTTACCCGTTTCCCAATAAAAAGACTCTGCAATTGGCTTCTTAATACTGTTGTACCTATGCTTGGGAGTCTACCCCCAAGTGTTGGAAGTAACATAATAGCCCTCCAAGGGCCTCTCATGTTCCCAATTTATCAACTGATGCATTACCAAGTTGTATTTGGGAAATCTCTTTACCCAAACATCTCCAATAGACACCAACATGCCCCTACAAAGTATGCCATTTGACCAAGAGCTATCAAAATAAATGCAATCGGAAAGTAATACCTTGTTGTCCCATACGAAAAGGCCCATGGGCTTTCCCTTCATTGAGGGCACACTACCTTGGCCATTGTCCAACAACTCATGTGGAGGTGTCATGTGCCAGGGCCAACACATCCAAACTTTCATAAAAGGAACATCATTGAATTCAGTTGGAAACACACCTTGGGAAGAGAAATCATAAAAATGCAAGCCACCTTGTATGAACCTCCTCTTATGTGCCATGTGATCTTCTACTAGTTGCCCTTTGTCAACATCTTCAAATATGTATGGAGCACAATGTGAATCTAGCAAGCATTCAAAACCATTAAGGAGATAGTGTTGTACCTTACTTGTGCCTCCCAAACCTTTGTTATACAAGAAGTGCCCATAAACCTTTGCAATTTCAGAATTTGCTATGGGCTGGAATATGCCCAAAAAATCAGAATTTTTGACCACTTCATTGACCTCCTTGATTAAGCAACCTCTTCCCCTTTTGATCCCACTTACTTTGTCAAAAGCATGAGCGATCTCTCTCATAAGAGATGGATGTGATTGCGTCCATAACCCATAAAATTCTGAGTGACAAAATTCAGTCCTTATATTAGTATTTTCCTGATTTCCTACCTACTGTAGCATGTCAAATAAAGTGAATTTCATGATGGTAGGAAGTAGTGACCTCGGCCATTCAAACTCAAAAAAAATTGAGTGTACTCTTGACCAAAAACTCCTCAATGAGTCCCCTACTATGTTGCTGTTCATACTCTCAGCTTTTACCCAAACCGAGAGGGTTTTTATGCCCTCGACCAACTCCACAAAATCTTTTTGACAATTCAAGTCATAGTGCTTCCCATTGCCAATTAGAAGCTGATTATGCAAACTGAATTTTCTATTTATTTTTCTCACTAAAGTACAACAAATTCCAGATTTAGCCATACTTACAAATTTCATAGTAGGGCATACTTTCTTTGGACTTATTGGCTGCCAATGCTTGTAATTTGCAGCCTCTTCCCCACTACATCCTTCTTCTCCCCTCAATCTTATGTAGAAAGTACCTATCATGCTACTTGATGTAGCTTCAGATGGATCCTCATTGCTTAAGAAATCAAAATTTTCTATATACATGACCAGCTGGGTTTGCATATCACCCTCATCATTTGACCCATCATCAAATTCAAAATTCATTGCTCTACAAACCTTGGAGTCTAGGGTGCACTTATCCTCTTGAGTTTGCATCTTCTTCATAGAAACTCCAATGTTTTTTAAGCACAAAATTGAATGATTTCTACAAAGTCTATGTGGCTGCCTCTGCACAGAATTTACAGTTTTCTTGGTACTCTTTGTTGCTATGGCAACCGGTCCACATGGTGATCCTACACATGAAGAAAACATATTAGAGAAAATAGTGGTGTTTAATAACACTTTTTTGTCAAATCCTTGGAACATAAAGCACCACATTCCTTCATGCTTAGGTCTCAACCCTTCCATCACAAAAAACCCGTCCATCCTTTTTGTGCTCATGCACCCTTTTGTGACAACCCCCCTTAATGAGGACAAACTGAAAATGCTAAGAATAGCAGCCCTTTCATCAACAATAGCTCTTGTAAGGACCCATTGGTCATGGCACTTGTCACCTTTTACCTTCCACTTGTTTATCCAAGTTTTTCTCTTGGCATATCCACTCACGGTATCATAAAAGAGCGCTGTAAATTGACTGTAACAGCTCTTAGCTGCTTACCTTTTTCTTGTATATGTGAAGCAAAGTGTAGTAAAAATATCAACAACAAAACATATCTCAAGTCTTTGACATTGGTTGAACATTCAGACCATGCATCCACCTTTCAATCCTAGTCATCATTGACAATATATCAAACGTATCAAATGTCTTATGATGCTTACCAGTTATATGATATGTTTGTATGCTTTGGAATATGCCCCTCATATTTCCTGCATCCTTGGCATGGTCCTTATATCCCTCAATTCCTTGCAAGGGTAGATTAGTAAAGTTACGCCACGGTTTCATACCAAAGAAGTGATCAAATTGTTTACTTCCATTTGTTATTCCGGAAGTCGCAGCAAGCTGAAAGTGAACATCGTTCTTTGTAGCATTGAAATGGCTCGCCCACTTCCTCTTTCCCATGCGCCAATTTGTCTTACCTTCCTTCTCATATTCCTTTGGGGGTTGCTTAGCTTGGAAAGCAACACATGGCAACAAATATCTTTCCCAAACTTCTTTTTACAATCTGAAATTAGACATGGAAAGTGAGGCATGTAAAGGAAAAACATTAACTCTTGCTTTCATGTCATACCTTATTATGATGTCTTCATTCAAGCTCTCCATTTGCCTATTTGAAGGCTTATGAATTTTTGGTTCTTGTGGCACAAAAATTCCAGTCAAAGTTTGCCCTTTAGCTAGCTGAAATGTCTCCTCATGTGGCACTATTTGTGCTGGTTTGTGAGGCTCAAAAGACTCCTCACTTGGCTGCCCCTGAATTTTTGGTTCTTGTGTAACAGAAAATCCTATCATTGGCTGCCCACAAACTTTTGATTCTTCTTTTTTTTCTTGCTCCTTTACATCATAAGGCCTTAAGCTCTCCTCACAATTATTAGCAACATCTTTAAACAGCTGATGTGCAATGGGAAATTTATTTTCTTTCAACCTCAAACCTGTCGACACAATAACCCATAATGGCTTGGAAATATCTTCACCCTCATTGAGTGTCATAGTCATGATCTCTTGCATATTCATTATAATATTCTTGGAAGGACTCATATACGCAATAACAAGAAAATGTTGAAATATTAAAACAATAAGTTCATCACATCCTAAATCCAACATCAAATTATATAACCTAAGTGAAGTCATGGTTTCCAAGATGTTGACCCTTCTAGCCAATGAATGTCCTTTGTCCCCAATGAGACCTTGGAAGCTTTCCACCATTAATGAGAGTATCTCCTTCAAGATTTTATCACTGTAAGGAATCTTATAAATCGTTAGTCTCAATATCTCACAAATGCCATTAGTAACCAAGAGCCTTACCTCCTCATCTATCTCTCAAGAGTTTATGTTGAATCAAATAAGTTATTGAGGGTTGTATTGCCCATCTTATGGATTCATATTGTGATTGGCTCACCTTGTATAACATCTGTTTTACTTCTTTCAAGGTGTTGATCACATCTTCCTCTGGTTGGCATAAGTTCCCTAGCTTTCTACCTATATTGTGAAGCCTCAAACTCTCTATGGCTTCCATGCCCTATTCCTTGTTCTTATTTTTCACCCCATAGTTTAGCCAAAATATGGCTCTGATACCACTGTGATGTCCCCAAATTGGGACCAAAGACCAAAATAGAGGTTTTTTCACAAACTAAAACAAATCTGAAATAAACACTGAAAATTACAGCGATTTAAACCCTTCAAAAATATGCAATTCTGAACAATCAATTACCAACCTTTACTCTCTTCAAATCTGCCTTCAATAATTTATTATTTTACCTCAAACAGTTGAAACTTAGAAAATTCATAACTTCTGAAATAGTTGGAATTTTAATATGAATGTGAGCTCAAAACAATCACAAAAATAGCAGCTATCAAACAAAAAGTTTCAAAATTTTCCATCCACGGGAAGTCCCCCAAATGATATCTCAAAGTTCTGAAAACCCTAGTCTTTCACTCAAAATTCAACAAATAATTAAATTTAATATTTTCATCACCCAAATAGAGTCCCAATCCCTCCAAAAATCTTCAAAACCCTTCCAAACAAATTGCCCAAACTAGGAAAATAATAGAAATAAATCTGAATCTCAAACCCTTGTTCAAACCCTCCAAGAAGGTCACCAATGACCCTCAAACCAATTTGCCCCACTAAAAATTTTATGCAAATAATTACTGAATGTTTTCTACGCATAGATTAGCCCAAAAATTATACAAACTCCACCAAATCGCCCAACAAGAAAAAATATATAAAATACCTGTAATTCTAAGAGAGGGTTCCATCCACCATAGACCCTCCGAAGAAGGTTCCCAAAGCCCCCAAGCAAGTTGTCCAAGGGAGAAACCAGTAGCTATCACCCCACAAGCAAATTGCCAAGCATCTAAATCACTTCGTCAATCCACAAGACAAGTCGTCAATCTCTCCAAGTAGTTCGTCCACCTTCTAGACCTGCAAATATGCATAAAGAAGCTTTGCAAGGTCTTCACAAAATTTTCAAAAGGTGGTGTTGCAAAACACCGTTATAGAGCAACTAGTAGAACTTGAAGGGTAACATTCTTCAAGCATCTACTTTCAACAACCAAGCTTGACATACTTGATTATCAAATCCAAATATCCAAATTCACATAATCTTCAAATAAATCCTCCTCCTTAAATACCTTCCTCCAAGTGTAGCGCTCCAAAATAGAGAGGGTTAACTTTAAAAATCAAATTGAGTCTTATAAGCCAAGACCCAAAACTCCCCCTACTTAAGTGAAATAAACATAAAGTACTTTTCCCCAAAGCATAACTCAAAATTAGAATCATAAAGTACATTTTTCATTAATAACTCTTCACAAGTGGCCCACCATGTTCCATAACCTTCCTCTACCCTTAGCCATCGGAAACAAGAATGGGCTAAGGGTCCCACAAAGATCTCGATCAAAAATGGGGACATTACATCATGTTCCACCAATATCTATAGGAGAGAAAAATAACAATATTAGTTTCAATCATCCAACTCCGGTCAAAAATAATCTCAAAACCAATGTCATTTTGTTGATTACGGTAAGAATGGACTAACCCTGCGTCTTCCACAAGTGGTTCTTCACATTCCATAACATTTCACCTTCCCAAACTGACAAAGGTGGCTTGAAAGCATTACAAAAGACCAAGAACCCATTTGAACAGCAACACCTAAACGGTCTTTCATGGGCATATTTAAGCATATTAAAACGGGCTTTAAGAGTTTCAGACCTAGGTGGCTTTTAAAAGGATATACAAACGTTTTAAAACTTTGCGAATTGACCCCAGACCCAAAATAGGCTTCCTAAAGCTGGAAAGCACTAAGACCAAACACTTGAGCAATTTCACACCTAATCAGAATTAGAAGTTTGCACACAAATGACAATGCCACTAATAGAAGTCTTTACCTAGGCAGGTTTTAGGATCTCATGTACAATAGACAATGTCATCGATAGAAGTCCTTTCCTAGGGCGAATTTATAATCCCGCATACCATTGACAATGCCACCGAACAATAAATGATATCGTCGATAGAAGTCTTCCTAGGCGGATTTTAGGATCCCATGTACAATAGACAATCTCGCCGAACTATAGACGATGCCACCAATGGAAGTCCTTTCCTAGGCAGGTCTCACAAATGCCACCTATCATTGACAATACCGCCAATAGAAGTCCTTACCTAGACAAATTTCATAATGTCGCGTTTCATTGACAATGTCACTACTAGCACCAAGAAAACAACCTGCAACCAACACATCAAAACAACGGCAAAGCAAAACAACATATCCAACACTCTATTTTTGGTTGATGCACGATACCTTGTCCGCCATGGATGCTCCTGCATTATTAGGGCCTGTATCTGTGATTGCTTGATGGATTGCATCGAGTGACGATTTCCAACTTGTATAAGAACAAGGGTCTAATAATAATGGAGGGATAGCATGAGCCACTCAATGACTCCTTTGTTTTTTAAGGTTTTGAAATGTGTTGTGAGCTGATTAGGGTTTCACGAAAGGGGATCAAATTCCTAATGACTCGTAGTAATATTGGAAAAATGACAGATTTTTGAAGCCCAAGAATAGGCTAATCCATATGTCAAAAAAGCCTAAACTTTGAGCACTTTCTAAAAATTATATAGTTTTGGTCATGCCCTTGGTTCTAGTTTCCGGTTTTGATCAAGCCCTATGGTTCTAGTCTACGATTGTTGCATCTCAGGAAAAGTTATCAGTTTGCTCCAAAAACTTTGGGTTTTGTTCGTCTTACTACATGAACATGTTTCCAACTAATTTCAGCTTCCGACTGTCTACAAATTTGCGAAAAATGATATTCTTCTTTTAACCCTCTCTTTGCACATTTCAATGACTTGAGAATATTCCTTTATGCAATTATATCTATTTTTATTGTTCTATTAGCGTAGATCTGATTAGATCTGAAATTGCAACATTATTTATGGGTAGGTGTAGTACGTTGATGTAAAACCACTTTCCCATAAAACATTTTAATGAATTTGTGCTCTCTTACACCCCTTTTGGGGTTAAATCTTGCTTCCATAGTGGTAGATCTTGTATGCATCGGCATTTTTCATCTTTATCTTTTACTGATGATTTCCCTTGCATGACTCAACGCATCAGTCTCCTTGAGTGCACATTGTAAGGAGTACACCAAGAAAGGGGTGGGATTGGCTCACGGTACTTTGCGAGAGAGATGTTTACATATTATCCAGTCATACCTACATTACTATCAGCCTGGCCTCCCATTTTTCTTCTCCGTCTCCTTTTGTTCAGTTTTGCAGCCTCCTTATATTTCCTACTGTATTGGCACTATCAATAGAGTTGTTTCATGCTTGTTTATCCTTGTATTGTATCGGCACTAGCAAGATAATTATGATATTTTTGTGTTTGTTGTATTGTATCATGAATTACAATACATTACTGTGTCGGACAATACAGTTGTACTGTATTGATCTGGATCAATACCACCAGCTTGGAATAACAGTTGATTTCTAGGTTTGGATCCGTATATATAGGGATCATAAATATCATTTCCAACGCACACAACACTCATTTGCTCCACTTGCACTTGTATTTTTGCCCTTAAGTACTAGGAGGAATTAGTGGATAGAGGCTTATTCCATGGAGTTCAAGTTTTGTTCAAGGTCATTGAAGCTCAATAGGAGGAAGTTGAACCAAGTATGTGCCCCATAGTCTTTTAAGTCCCCAACTAAGGACACCTAAGTCTTCATCCTTGCCTTTCGAGGACTTCACCTACAACATCTCTTTCAAAGTGACACTAGAGCCAAGGGGAAGATTGATGCACCGACAAATCAACGCAAGATAAATCTTTATCCCTATTATCTTTCCTTTTATTTACTTAATAGATAGATATGTTGTGCTTATTGTTATAGTATGTATGTTGTTGTCCTTGCCTAGGTTACCTTTATGCCGAAAGTTGGCATATTATAGGGTGCTTAGGCCTGCGATTTCAACCATAGTTTAGGACCTTGTCAAGGCCACATTTGCCATTTCAAGTACGTCGTGTTGTTGAGATCTCTTTTTCCCCTTCTGGCCCCTAACTCTTCCACTTTTCGTATCCGACCGGAGAACATGTGTATCTTTGAGATAGTTGAACTGCCACAATCAAAACAGTTATTGGATTTTCATATGTGAACAATCTCCCATACAAGTGGTTGCATGCCTCATGGCTACTGCCAATAGAAATCTCTTATCAAGAGCTTTCCAACGAGACCAATAACGCCCAAGTTGGCATTTTCTTGCGAAAGATATGGTCACTTAAAATTCCTTGTGACGTTTGCATAGTGTTGTGATCACTGTGAAAAAAATCGTCGTGAATCAATAAGATTGTAATGTTGAGGATGGTCTTAAGATGCATTGATTGTCATTGATGTCAAGGTGATTGTCATTGATGTCAAGGTGATCTTAGTACATAATGCATTAATGACAGTGATAGGTTCCAAGTGGATTTGAGAGTGCATATCATGTGTGCAGGGCTTTGAGGTTATTGACCATGTTTGAGGGATCAAATGAGGGGTAAGGAGTGCTTGGTGTACTTGTGGAAGTGAAAGGAATCTATTGGAATAGTCTTGTGAAGTTCTAGGTTCTAGTCATCTTGGCAGAACTTTTTGAGTAAGCAGATTGATAATGTCAGCATTCTCACATGTGAACGTGTCAAAAGAAAGTGGTCACATGGGTTTGTTCAGATTTGTGCCTAGATCATGTGTTTCAAATTTCAAGTCTTGACATGATGTCTAACAAAAGTTATGGCAGTGCAAAGTTGGTCTCACAAGCAAATTTCACTAGTTTCCATAGTCAAATTTGCATTAAAAAGTGACCATTGGAATTCAAATATTTGAATTTACAAAGGAAAATCAGTCTGTAGTATTTTGTTTATAACTTTTGATAATGGATGAATTTGATGGTGGTGTAAAAAGAAAAGTGGTAGAGGACTTTAAGGGCAATCCAGAAAAATTGATTAGGAGATTTGAATGGTCGTACAATTGCATTTATTGCATGTGAGTTGACAGTTGTTGATTGTGTTTTTTCTGAATAAACCAGAGTGCAAAGAAATGATTATATAAGTCAAAATATTGATCAAACCTTGTTGGTATAAAAAGCAAAAATGAAGTATACTCCATGAAGATCATCCTCAAAGTTATTTGGAGTTTTGACTATTCATACAGGTGTAGTTTTTGCATGTCAAAGTTGACTTCTTTTGACTGTAAATATTGCAGGTCTGAGTAGGATTCTTGCAGTGGTGTTTCTGAGCCTATGGAGGCTGAATGAAGGAGTCTTATGGATTTGATGATGTTCCTGAGGTCTTGAGCTTTCCATCCATATTGGATTGTGCTTGGAAAGTTTATATGCAGTTAGTTTGAGCTTCATTTGTGAAGACAGTGTTTCTGGGCTAATTAGGCCTAATAGGTCTTTAAGGTCTAATGGAGGTTTTAGAATATGAGCAAATGATTTGATATTTCTTAAGCATGGAAAAGGCTCATAGAGGATGCAATTAAAGTGTTTGAAGTGGTTTGGGTCATTGGTAAAGGCCATCTGGGCCATAGTGGCTCAAAGTGTTCCGTGAAGGTGAATTAGGTCTCCATGGGACCTATTGAAGGCTTGAGGGCTAAAAGAGGTTTCATAAGGTGAGCGAGTGACTTGGAGTGTTGTATGACCTATTAATCATTGAAAAGGCTTGGAGGACCTTGTGTTCAAGTGTTTAAAAGGTTTTCATCTTTGGTTAAAGGTTATTGGTATCTAAAAGTAGCTTGTGGCTTAATAGAGAGCTAATTACTTAGGTCTAGCTTAAGCCTAGTGTGTTGTTTTGATCCATTTAAAGCATGACCGACCTAATGAGTTGTATATTGTATGTAACGTGTCCAAAGATACATTTTGATGTTGATCCAATCATGTAAAGTATTGTGGCCGACCAAGATTGGTTGGAGAAAGAATCGTGTTTAAGTAGAAGGCTATTTTGGCATAATTGGGCTAGTTAGAAAATTGGGGAGTGAAGCGAATGGTATGAGAGTTTGCAGAAGTGTGTGAGAGCATGAAAAGCATCAAAATAACATGTTGAACATGTCATGAAGATCTGACAGTGGTGCTGAAGGTAATCAGTAAGTTTTTGTATTGATTCAAGGCATAATTTGGCCTAGTTTGTCTAGATAACCTAGAGTGAAGAAGTGCATTGAATATATGTTAGAAGAGTAATGCAAAGGTTGTGTATGATTGATAGTTATAATGTTGCAAGACTGTATTTACATTTAAGAAGATCAAAGTGTGAAGGAGGAATGGCCTCAAGGTCATAAGCATGTGTATAAGGGGTGTTTGAGTAAAGAAGAGAAAGAGTTGTTGTATGCCTATGTAGGAGGCAGATTTGAGTTTGTATGAACTACCATCAGTTGTATGAGGTAGAGAGGCAAGTTTGCAGGTGTTAGAGCAAGAGAAGGCCATCATTAGGTGTGTCAGACATCAGATCAAAAGTGGAGATCAGTACGGAGGTGATTGAGTTGGTGCTTGATCATCTAGGGGGTTATAGCCTCCTTGCTAGTTGGAACTAGCTAAAGGTCTAGTGGGTGCTTGACCAAATTGAGGGGTGGGTGCTCCTTGATCAGGTTAGTGCTGATCTAAATTGAAGCAATACTTTTATAGGATAGTAGTCCACAGTTTGTTTTAGTAGGTTTTCTCCTCCATAAGGGGTTCCCACATAATTCATGTGTTATGTGCTTTGATCTTGCATTGTTTTATTTGTTCATTGCAATGAATGGTTTATATGCTTCATGAATGCTTATGTTGAATGGTTAAGAGTTTGAAGAATTGGAATTGAAGTTGATTTGTTTGCATCACTGATTCACCCCCCCCTCTCAGCGATTGTGCTTCCAACAATTGGTATCAAAGTAAGTCCTTCAGGAAGACTTGACAGCTAGGAAGGTGGTCCTTGAAGCACAAAATGGCTAAGCAACTAAGGAAAGAGAATCGGGAATTGAGATTGATGGTCAAAAGTCTTAAAGAGCATATTAGTTCTTTTGAGACGAGGAGTAACTCTAACTCCAAGGAAGATGAATATGAAAAGATCATCAAAAATCTTAGAGAGCAGGTCAAGTCGTTTATGGAATATGAAGGAAAGGTGAGTAGTCTTCAAACCAAGTTTGAGATAATGATTGAAATAGTCAAAGAAGATAAGATGAATATTCATGATCTTAAGAATCAGTTAGAGGCTGCAAATTCAAGTTTGAAGTCAAAGAAGGCCAAGTATGATAGAAGGCCAAGTGTGATTAATTAAAAACTGAGCTAGGCTCCTTGAAGGTTGAGCATGAGAAGCTAGTGGTCAAAATGAGCAAGGTTGAGCAAGAGAAATTAGATCTGATCAAGAAGGATGATAGCATGAAGAACAAGGTGAGAAGACCAGCAAGGCAGCCCAATGCCATGAGATTTGTCAATTCATCTCATAGTCAATGTTATGCTTGCAATCAATTTGGTCACGTTGCAAGAGATTGCAAAAGGAGAGGTACCCTGTAAAAATAAGATAACAGCCATCATCAAGCAAAAGGTATGAATGATATTGTTTGTTTCAAGTGTCATAGAGTTGGTCATATTGCAAAATATGGTACGAATAGGTTGAATGAGTTCTCAAGGCAAAACAAGGTGTATGGAGCTCCTAGTGTGCAAGGAAGAGGTCATACATAGCTATGGAGACCCAAGACTGTTAAGAAAGATCAGATTGAGACCAAGGATGAATTGGTTGCTGAGCATATCCATCAAGATGGTTTGTTTATTGTAGATATGAAGGCAAGACAAGAATATTATTTATCAAGGTGTGTTGACAAGGGAGTCAAAGAGAAGATGGATGAGCCAATCAAGCCTATGAGAAGGCTTAGGAAAGACAAGCAAATTAGTGAGAATATGGAGATTTGGGAATCTCCTAAGTTTTTGGTGTTCTAAGTGCCCTTGGTAGGTGAGGTGTCTCTATTAGGCTTCATAAAGGCATTACTCAGTCATTTGAAGCATCATGGAATGGTGTTGCAAGGTTGATAAGTGAGAGACTAGTCAATGGGTCAAGGTATGTTCTTTGTCTTGATATGCATATAGTTGAGTATGGATTCTTTCTATTGGTTTCAAGCTTGTCAAAGATGTATATCACCTATTCAAAGCTGTGAGAAGTGATTTGAAGGTCTAAAGTTGTTTGTGGAAGAAGATCTTACTTTTGAGTGTCCTTGGCTGGCATAAGGGTTCTAAACACACAAAACCCTTGACATGGTGTATCTTGGATTGTACAAAGAGTTGGGTCACCAAACTTGGTGAGCAGGCGTAAAATGATGATATACAAGTGTTCAATGAGATCATGGTGTGTTAGAGGCAGTCCCTTGGTGCAAAGGTATGAGAATTTCAGTTATGTATCTTTGTTTGCAATGTACCTCTTTGAAGTGACCTAGGAAAGGAGTATCTTCTCTTGTGCAAGAGAGAGGTCCTTGAAGGGCTAAGCTTATAGAGGTAAGTTCAGCTTGCAGTAGAAGGAAGGTATGAATGCAATAAGATTTCATCCATAGATGGCCTAATGAGGTAGCCTGTTCATGTTGGTGGCTTGAAGAGCTCTTATAAGCATGGATTCAGGTAAGTTTGGTTGCTTTGAGCATATTCTTAATTTTCAGATCAGTTGTGGTTGTTTGCCTCATATGAGAAGGTTTGTAGACCATTGAAAGAGGTCATTTGGGCCCAAGAAAATCAACATTTGTTTCAGTTGTCCTATGAAGGATGTTGGATAGTTGTGGTAGCCTATGTGTAGATAAAAATGGCTCCATTCAAGGTATGTTCTTGTAAGAGAGTTTGCTTGTATATGTTTGCAATCTTTTGGTTTTGTTCAGGTGGAATATGGAGTTAGGAGGAGCTAACTCAGGGTTCTTGAGGATTATGTGAAGTTTGGGCATGTTTTCTATACGCTAAGAATCAAGGAGCAATTCAGATAGAGGTTTGTTCTCTTCAATTGATAATATGCAAGGTATGCATAGAGTGAGGGGGAACACATGTGATATGTTTCAATTCTAAGGAGCTTGTGTGATTGAGTATGGTTTGAGAACAGGTTATATGAGATGAGCATGATGTTAGGGGGAGCTTTTTAGCTCTATGAGCAATTTGTCAGGTCCAAAGATCAAGTTGGCATGTTGAGAAAGACACCATTTGTCATTAATCCCAAAGGAGGAAAAAGATCAAAATGAAGGAGTTGTTCACTTTGGGAGAGAGCATTCTGAAAGATGTTTGCCGTCAATGACAAAGGGGGAGATTGTTGAGCATAGTCTTGAGATACATTGATTGTCATTGATGTCAAGGTGATCATAGTACATAATGCATTAATGACAAAGTGATAGGTTCCAAGTGGATTTGAGAGTGCATATCATGTGTGCAGGTCTTTGAGATGATTGACCATGTTTGAGGGGTCAAATGAGGGGTAAGGAGTGTTTGGTTACTTGTGAAAGTGAAAGAAATCCATTGGAATAGTCTTGTGAAGTTCTAGGTTCTCTTAGTCATATTGGGAGAACTTTCTAAGTAAGCAGATTGATGATGTCAGCATTTGCACGTGAGAAGGTGTCAAAAGAAAGTGGTCACATGGGTTTGTTGGATTTGTGCCTAGATCATGTGTTTCAAATTTCAGGTTTTGACATGATGTCTAGCAAAAGTTATGCCAGTGCAAAGTTGGTCTCCCATGTAGATTTCACTAGTTTCCATACTTTGTCAAATTTGCATTAAAAAGTGACCATTGGAATTCAAATATTTGAATTTACAAAGGAAAACCAGTGTGTAGTATTTTGTTTATAACTTTTGATGATGGATGAATTTGATGGTGATGTAAAAAGCAAAGTGGTAGAGGACTTCAAGGGCAATCCAGAGAAATTGATTAGGAGGTTTGATTGGTCATACAATTGCATTTATTACACGTGAGAGTTGACTGTTGTTAATTGTGTTTTTTCTGAATAAACCAGAGTGCAAAGAAATGATTATAGAAGTCAAAATATTGATCAAACCTTGTAAAAAGCAAAAATGAAGTATACTCCATGAAGATCATCCTCGAATTGATTTGGATTTTTGACTATCTGTACAAGTGTAGTTTTTGCAGGTCAAAGTTGACTTTGGTTTACTATAATTATTGCAGGTCTAAGTAGGCTCCTTACAGTGGTGTTTTTGAGCCTTTGGAGGCTGAATGAAAGTGTCTTATGGATTTGATGATGTCCATGAGGTCTTGAGCTTTCCATCCATATGTGGATTGTGCTTGAAAAGTTTATATGCAGTTAGTTTGAACTTCATTTGTGAAGACAGTGTTTCTGGGCTAATTAGGCCTAATAGGTCTTTAAGGCCTAATGGAGGTTTCAGAATATGAGCAAATGATTTGACATTTCTTAAACATGGAAAAGGCTCATAGAGGATGCAATTAAAATGTTTGAAGTGGTTTGGGTCATTGGTAAGGGCCATCTGGGCCATAGTGGCTCAAAGTGTTCCGTGAAGGTGAATTAGGTCTCCATGCAACCTATTGAAGGCTTGAGGGCTAAAAGAGGTTTCATAAGGTGAGCAAGTGACTTGGAGTGTTGTATGACCTATTAATCATAGAAAACGCTTGGAGGACCTTGTGTTCAAGTGTTTAAAAGGTTTCTATCTTTGGTTAAGGGCTATTGGTATCTAAGTGTAATGTATGGCCTAATGGAGGGCTAATTGCTTAGGTCTAGCTTGAGCCTAGTGTCTTGTTTTGAGCCATTTGAAGCATGGCCAACCTAATGAATGATGTTGCAACATTGTATTTACATCTAAGAAGATCAGAGTGTGAAGGGGGAATGGCCTCAAAGTCATAAGCATGTGTATGAGGGGTGTTTGAGTAAAGAAGAGAAAGAGTTGTATGCCTATGTAAAAGGCAGATTTGAGTTTGTATGAACTACCATCAGTTGTATGAGGTAGAGAGACAGGTTTGCAGATGTTAGAGAAAGAGAATTCCATCATCAGGGGTGCCAGACATCAGATCAAAAGTGGAGATCAGTAAGGAGGTGATTGAATTGGTGCTTGATCATCTAGGGGGTTGTAGCCTCCTTGCTAGTTGGTGCTAGCTAAAAGTCTAGTGGGTGCTTGACTAAATTGAGGGTTGGGTGCTCCTTGATCAGTTGGTGTTGGTCTAAATTGAAGCAATACCTTTATAGGACAGTAGTCCAAAGTTTGTTTCAGTGGGTTTTCTCCTCCATGAGGGTTTCACACATAATTCAGGTATTATGTGCTTTGATCTTGCATTGTTTTCTTTGTTCATTGCAATGAATGGTTTATATGTTTCATGAAAGCTTATGTTGAATGGTTAAGAGTTTGAAGAATTGAAATTGAAGTTGATTTGTTTGCATCACTGATTCACCCCCCCAGTGATTGTGCTTCCAACATGTAACATGTGTCACAATCCTATAGCTTATATGCAACAGACTTGTTAGTGTCTCCATGGTCTCCTACACTTCATAGTCTCATGGACTTATTAAGTCCATTTAATAACCATGCAAGAGTCCACTTTTGTATTATTGTCCCCACCTTTGACTTTCAACCTGCGATCACATTGAGAACAAGGTGTGATTGTGACACTTGTCACTTTCACAAACTCATGCAATGTCTAGTGAACAATATGGTCCCTAAGGAACCAATGAGATGCGGGTGAGTTGGTAAAGTGAACAAACTCAAGCACCACCCAGGTTCGAATCTCAGTTTGGTATCGGAGGCCGGATGTAGCCGATCGTTGGTATTCTTGGGCCAGTTGTGATCAATCGTTGGTATTCTTGGGCCGGTTGTGGTAGTTGTTGGTATTCTCAGACTGGTTGTGGCCGTTCGTTGGTATTCTTAGGCTAGTTATGACCATTGTTGGTATTCTTGGGCTGGTTGTGGCCATTGTTGGTAAATATGGTACATGTGACAGATGATCACTTGGTGATCTGGGCCCTCAATTGTGTCCCAGACAGGTTGGAGCTCCAGTCAAAAACGAATACCTATCTAAAAAATATGGCCCCTAAGGACTCTGTCAGCTCCGTGAACTCCCTGAGCTTCGTGCTCATGTGGCTTTCCCAAGGTCATAGATCCACTGGAATTAACAATCCCCTTGAGGATCATGTTGGGTCCGCAATGAACTCTGTTGGCTTCTAGACTTAAGTGCAAATGAGGATTAAATGCTCCATGAATACATATAGAATTTGTGAAGCCTCTGAAAACCGCAACTTAAAAGTTGCAAATAAAAGATGTGACACGATAAAGTGATCTCTATGATTGTTGCAAGGTTTGTGAACCCTAAACTTGGCCTCTGAGACTCCGTCAAGCCCAGAACTTATCCTGAGAACCTTATTGAACTCTACCCAATATTTCCTACAATGTTTTTGGCGATGCAAGTTTGCCCGTTCCCCTTGGATGCTCTTGCATCGCGAGTGCTCAACTTCCTTTGTTGCTTTGAATTTGAAGTGTTTGATGTGTTTGCTCTATATGCTTATAATTTGGGGTGACTCTCTTGTTTTCCTTTGTAACATCTCATTTTCTTGTGCCAAGATTTAGGACACATTTCAGTGACTAGCGCTACAAAGCATAAATTAATAATGTTTGGTTTCTATGCAATCAGGGATTGAATTGCTTTACATGATTTGGTTTATTGGTATTATCATGTTTCTAAGCTGATAGATGTTATACAATTATGTGAAATAATTGTTAGTATCATGCTTTTACTATCATGTGATTTTGATATATCATGATATGCAAAGAGAGAATCTCATAGAGCGAAATGTAATCATATCAAAGAAGGACCTATACCTCGCCTATCTTGGCACAAGTGATGATCATCTAATTTGATAGTTCTTTGGTTTTTCTTAACATTGCTCGTCTTTTGTTTGAGACCACGATTATAGATGCATTGTTTAAGGATTTCTAGGAGCCATATCAGGGTTACGCTTTTAGTCATCTAGTCTCATTGACATACATGATCACATTTTGCGACTAGACATCTTTAAGTTGTAGATCCTTAGGTCTGCAACCCAATGGGCCGTTGTAATTAAACATCAATTGTGTATGGATTACATGACTATTTGACTTGGTCGCCAAACGAAATTGTCAAAGACCACCCATTAAGGTTTGTTCTTAACCACATAGCATTTTCGAGACAGTAGCACCCTGAGGAATCACTATTGTTATGATAAGGTAACTGTTATCACATAGGATTGCACCTGTCTTGATTTTGTAGCTTGTTGTGCAAGTGCCTAATGAAACAATGGAAAAAACTCCAATGCCATGGGACCTTGGCAATTTGAGGTTAATCTCCAGAGAAGGTTGGCTTCCTTTTACTAAAATCTGATGCAAACTGATAGAAAAATCAGTGTTTTAAAAATTTTGCTCTTTAGTGCTCCTGTATCTTAAACTGGGGCTTTGACGGGTAAAGGGTTTTAAAGAAATTGAAATTGCAAAAAAAACTGAAAGTATCGTGATTGCACCAAATTTATATAGTGGATCTAGATGCTTACTTGGAAAGCACAATAGGGCAGAAAATTAATTGAGTTTATTTTAAGCACAGACTTATGCAAATTTGAAAATCAGTGGTAATATTTTAGCTATTCTTCAACAAAGGGAAAAAAATCTTTATTTCAAACAATACTATCAAGAGGGTAAAATACCACAAATGAATTCTCTTGAGACTGAAATAAAAGACAAAACTTCCACAAAGAATCAGATAACTTGCATAACACAGAGATTCCAAAGACAAGAAAGGCAAAACTTCAACTTTATTTCTCTCTAAAGGCTACAGCTTGTAGCAAATACATTCAAAATGCAGAAAAATATCACTAACAACAAAAAGATACCATTGGGCCACGGGGTTTGCCCATATTTATACAAAATATGCCTTAGAAGACATGTAGTTGTCAAAACTTTAACACCCAGCAAAAGAAATCATGCAAAAGGGGCGAGCTCTTCTATTTCTGGCGCTTTAGACTCGTGGGAGTGTTTGTGCTACATTCATGAGTGAGGCGTGAATCTGGAAGTGATCTTGGCGTAGCTGGAGATCTTCATGCAAGGCTCCTTGGATGATGACTGAAAATAACTCTCCATGCAAGAAGCGATGCCCAAAAGGACTTTGTCTTTTCCCAAATAAAAGATAATATTGAAAATAAATTTTCAAACTTCTTTTCATGCAAACCCTAGCATGCAAAACTAAAGTGAGACTTTTTCAACATCTAAGTCTTTATCAATTTTACCAAAAAAGGAGCGTGCAATTTGTTTTTATGACTTTGCACCTTTTCATTTTACATTAATTAAAATAGAAAGTGCAATTTGCAACTTGTTTTTTGCAACTTCCATATTTAAAAGATATAAAGTGAAAAATATGTCTTCTATTTCTCCAAAAGAGTTATAAAAAAATACACAGCTCCACTTTGCAATTACAAATTATAATGTCTTCGAAAATGAAAATACACATGATAGCAAATTTGCAAATATCCGAAAGAGAGGAAAAATTAATCAGTCTTTAGAACAACTTCAGCTTTCTTGTCATTTTCCACTCGCAGCTTCTTTGAGTATGCATCAAAGGCTCTAAATATTTCCTATATTCGCTCTTCATCTGGCCCATAAGAATAAACGTTAGAAGTTGAGCAGCTGCCTGTACATCAAATAACTCTCTTCAGAAAGCCCTGATACCCTGCATTTCGGTTCTCATTTGATCAATTGCTTTCTCATATTTGATAAACCTGTGAATTAAACTTAAGGCAAAGACTGTGTCTTTTGCTGACTCCTCAAGTATTGCCTTGAAAAGTGTTCCTGGACCTGTTCTCCCTGTAAGAGATTGTCGGCATCATCCATTGGTCAGCATGACATTAAATTCATCATGCCATCAATCTTATATAGCACATCAATAGCTTTATCATTAGCCTCCTTGGCTAGCTCAACAGACTCAATCAATATCCTTATCCGGAATTGGGCAGCCCTGTGTAATTCCTCATGCTCAACAGAGTTCTTCAATATATCCTCAGCAATGAGATTATTCATATCAATTGACTTTATCACTGTCAACTTGGGATAATACATGTTCAAAGTTTGGACCTCTCCTTCATAGTTACTAATCTGTGATTTTAAAATTTCCTCTCTATGATGATACTGTAATGTTCCATCATTGTTGCGAGGGCCCTGTTGCCCCTTGTAATCAGCTCCTCGGACCATTCTTTTGTAGCCCTTCCCATGTGAGCAATCTCTCGTACAGAATCAATTGTAGCTTGACCTGGACTGATTGGTTGCACTGCATCTGGTTGCTACGATGTTTCATCGGGCTTTATGAATTGGTTAAGTGCTTCGGTCAACTAATCAACCTTCCTTTTGAGTTCATCCTTGGTGGCTTTGTCACGGTCAATTCTTTGGAAGAGAGTTGATCCCTGACTACACCTTGTGCTTGAGCCCTTCTCTTGTCTGCCGACCAAGGTGTCTATGAGAGACCTGATAATCAGCCGCCACAAGATCTTCCTTTGATTTGTCTGGCAAGGGAACTGCAATCTCAACATATCTCTCTCCCTTGTCATCAATGAATGTTCTTGAGAGGGTCCTAGGAGTAGGTTTTGATTTCTTCTTGACTTCGGTCATACCGAAGTCCAAAGTGCTGGGATCAATCATGGTTTTCCTCTTTTTGCTCATTGATTGGGCTAACCAACTAGGGGTAGCCTTCTGTGTATTTGGCACAGTCATCAAAGAATCTGCAGCTGATGTAGCTGCACTAACTGACACTGTGACCAAGGAGGCCTCTTGGGAAGATGACATTGTTGACAGCTTAGGGGGTGTCTTGAAGGCTTCTTCTCGCCAATATTTTGCAAACCCATTGTTGCACCAAGTGTTTGAGTTGCTCCAAGCTCAACTTATGGTATGGATGAAGTAGCGGAAATGGGGGAAGTGTGAGCAACGGAAGCGGGGACCCTGAATTTAGGAACCAGTGAAAAGGTGGAAGCCAAGGCATTGAATGTGTCAATTAGGTGTGTGGGGCCACTCAGGGTTGGTGAGGTGAAAATGGTGGGTTAAGATGAAGAGGGAATAGTACTCACTCCAGAGGTTGAAGTGGCCTGCAGGATGGTAGTCAAGATGACTCACTCCGAGGCAATGAACTGTTGAGTGGTGTTGGGGATTAATCATGACGAAACGGAAAGAATTGTGAATGGAATAGAAAGCGGGAGTGGATCGAATGGGGAAGGAGAAGTGGGAGGAAGGGAAAGTGAAGTAGAAACTTGGACTCCCACTATAGGGGGACCCTGAGTGCCCCCTAGACTTGTTTGTGTTGTTTGCACTTGGCTTACTAAGGTGGGTGTAGTGGTGTATAAAGTGGGGATGAGTGGAGGGAACGGATCTGAGACTTGTGATGCAATGGAAACCTAAGGTGCTTGGGGAGAAGAGGCAGTCGATGGAAGTGTTGAAGCTTCTTGTACTATAGAAGTAGGAGAAGGGGCGAAAATGGAAATAGGGGCCAATATTATAGGATCTGAAGCAGTAGATGTGTTGTTGGTGTTGTCTCCTTTGCTGAAAGATCTATGGGTTCATGTGCAGCTTCTCCTTCTTTGCTTGATTCTCCTTTCCTTGCTTTTGTCTTTGTCTTCCTCTTCTTTTTTTGTTCAAGTCCCACTGATGATTCACCAGGGCCCTTCGTTGTTGGTGTTATACCTTCTGCTTTTAATTTCAGAAGCTTTTCTTTAACTCCTATGGTTTCTCGTGTAATTTGCACTCCTTTACTTAGCCAATTAATAGCCCTGTTGAGGACATGGGTTGTTCTATCAAATAGAGAAAATGACCCGGGAATTGACCCCCTGATCGGTGGTAGGGGTTTCACGATGATTTGGGTGAGGTATAATGGATCCACTCTGGAAATATCGTCTTCCAAGTCGTCGGGGATTGGTGCCAAATCATAATCCTTTATTTACTGCAGGGACATTCTTGAGTAGTCCCTCATTCTAACCATCTCTTCGTCATCACAATCTTCCCAATAATCTTCACAGTATGGCACATGTTCATATGATGCCAACTCTAATGCATGAGGGATTTTGCCATATGGGTCAAAATATGGCCTAGACTCTAGGGTCCTCAATGTTACTTGGGTCATCTCTACCTCTGCACCTCTGGCCTTCAAAAGAGTTTGGCATGTATAACGGCCAATAGAAATAGGGAAATGAATCCCTGTCTTGTGTCTATCTGAGAGGAGCTTATGGTTTTCCACTAGCTACCGCACCAACTCCAACAATGCCCATTTGTCACTTACGTACCGGGGGAGGGTGAAGGGACAGCAACTGAAACCTGCTGCCCTAATGTAGGAATGTGGGGAATTGTATAAAGAATGACACCCATTTAGTGATTTCCTCTTTTGCCTCCCTTGAGAACCTCTCCCTCTTAAGTTTTGGATTGAACATGGTGATGATGTTGTAGATGAAAGCATCATTAACTCTTTCGAACTGTTGCTTACTAGCCTGAAAGGTGAGGTCAGGGTAGTAGTTGTACACTTGTTATTTCATCAAGAATAGCATTGAGACCTGGGAATAATCTCCCCTTAGCCAAAATATAAACAACATATGAGGTCAAGTGAAATTTGTTTGAGGTTTGAACCTCCAACAACTGTTGATGGAGAGAATCACTGATTAATTGTGCCCAATGTATATATTGCTTACTATCTTGGATAGTCCAGATATACTGGTACATCCACTATTCGTAGCACAGGGCATCAAGACTACCAGTGACTCTATGCAGCAATGTTATAACATCTCCCACCTCTTCTATAAAATCAGACCTATACATTGTCTTGGGCAATCTAGTGGACGAGTGCTTAGGGGTCTTGAGCCATTGTTGGTTGATCGTCTTTTGGCATCCATCTTTACTCTCCTCATAGAACTGTGCAGACGTTTGAGGAGTTATATCTAGATAACTTTCGAACTCATAAATCGCAAACACCGAGTTGATGTAGTCGGAGTCGAGATCTAGAATCTTTTCTCCCTTATCATTATACACTTGCCCCCTGTCAAGGTCATAGTGTTGGGCCATCATCAGGATCGATTCAGGACTTTGAACAGTTAGGAGAAACACTGCAGCTTGTGGAAGTCCAGAGTCATAAATACTCTGTATCCAGTGATTTTTGAATTTTGCCCCTATTCTGGCCCAAAAGTCTCCTAGGTCAATATGACCTAAACCTGTATCACTGATTTCCATGAAGTTGGATTCCAGACAAGAAGTTGCTTTAGGACCCTTAGACTTGAACTTCATCTCTTTGGGAGGCATGGAGATTATAGAAAAATCCTCTGAGTAACCAACTATGGAAGTTGGTGGAAACTACAAGTGTATGAAGCACTTGTTCCTTCCGGCAGAACTTGGAGGTGTTCGGAGCACGTCCAATGTCCGCAGTGCTTATGAATCTCCAACGGAGGTGGGACATGCTTGAGACAGGTCTACTCTCTGCGATGCTGAAAAGATGTTGGGTTCTCGACGGAAGTGGGAGGTGTTTGAGGCACATCCACCCTCCGCGGTCCACTAGGAGTCTGCGGAGGTCAAGAGTGCTTGGAACACATCCAATGTTCACAGGGACACTAGGAGGGAAAGAATCTTGGAGGGAATATTTGCACTTTTTAAATGGAAGGATATGCTCTGGGAATGAAAGGGACTTGATTTTGAATGCGAAATCCCTGGATAAGAAACCAGAGGAAGCTTTGAGAAGATTTTTTGGATACTTACCTCAAAACCCTGGTATGTCCTAGATGTACTATCGAATCCCTAAAGAACTAAGCACTACACCAGACGCAAAACTCACTCAAAACGACTCACCAATTGCTAAAAAACCAGACCTATGAAGAAACCCTAAGACTGGAAAGGAAACTCTGCAAGAAACAGAAAAAACTTCAAAGATGGAGATATAAAGGAATAAAACACGAGGAATACCGTTTGATGGGCGCAGGTGACGTGGCTTAGCGTAGCTGACGTGGCTCAAGGTCGAAATGGCGAGGACAGCAAATTAGAGCTCCAAAACGTACTTAGCAAGATAATCAAATGATAATACTTTGCAAATAGACCTAGCTTTATATAGGAAAACCCTACATTAAATGTAAGTAACGGTGGTTGGTGGCAGAGGTTGGACGTGCTTGAAGCAAGTCCACTCTCCACGGCTGAAAATGGTTCGACGGAAGGCTGGGTTCGTCATACACTTTGCACATTTGTGCAAACGTGCAATGTGCACTTCAATCTCTGCTTCGCATGGGAAGGTTTAGATGGGTTGGGCGGAGGTTGGACCTGCTTGAAGCAGGTTCACCCTCCACAGTTAGGTTAATGACTTGGCAGGAAGCGAAGCTCAACGTGCACTTTGCACATTTTAAAACGTGCAATGTGCACTCCAGGCCCCGCCTCCTAAAAGAAAAGGCAAAAGTGAAATGGCAGAAGTTGGACATGCTTGAAGCAAGTCCACTTTCCGTGAGTGGGTGACTTGGTCGGCAGGACCCGAGCCCGTCATGCACTTTGCACATCGTGAAAACGTGCAATGTGCATACTGAGTTCCGGATTCCGTCGGATGGGTGCGTGGCGGAATTCAGAGCCCACCTTGCATTTTGCACGTTCGAGAACGTACAAAGTGCATGGTGAGTTCTAGATTCCGCGAATTTTGGGGTTTGTTGCCTCGCGGGACCCAAAACCCGCGAAGCAATCTGCAGTGGTGCAAATTGCATCTAGAGTCTCAGACTCTGCGAGGTAAAGGAAAAATGGATTTTGGAGGGTTAAGAGTTTTCCCTAAAAAACAAAGGGGATCTCCCTTAGGGTTCTGGATGTAATGAGATTTTTGGGACAAAAAATCCAAACAATAACATTGATTAAGTGGTTTTTATAAGGTTTAAGAATAATGCATAAATTATTAAACTTAAATAAAAGAGGGAATAAGGTAGATAACATGGCATTTTGATGGCCATTTAAAACATGGCATTGACATCTTTTGATCATTAAATGAAGCATTAGAAATGTTATTGTTATTCAATCTATTTCTACCACAAGACAACGAATCAGCCTCTTTCTTTGACTATGCATTGTCCTAACTTTTGAAGGGCAATATTAAATGGTCACAAGTCATTAAAACAGCCACATGGGGCGGCTAAGGAGTTTGCATTTTATTTGAACTCTTTAAGACATTAAATGCAAGGAGTTGTTGTCAATTCAAACTCTTCCAATCAATTAAAAAAAGCCTTCATTGGATTAGTAATATGGTTGAAGGCATTTATAATATAGCTGCAGTTTTCCATTTAAAAGGAGGGCACACGCATCACAGCAAGGAGCACGCAATTCCTTCAAGGAGAGAGAGAACGCCATACGAAAGAATGCCTTTGTTAAGAAGAGAGAATGTTTTTGTATCAGCACGCATTTCCCTTAGGGAGAGAGAGAAAGTCGTATGAAAGGAGGAAGCCTTTGTTGAGAAAGGATTATTTTTTTGTAAAAGTGCACTTGTTTGTATCTAGAACATCATTTGTTGATAGAGAAAGAGGACGCCATACGGAAGGGAATGAGGACGCCAATTGCTAGTAGAAGATCAGTTGGGCACAATGAGAAGCAAGAAAAGGACGTGGAGGGTCAGGAGGATGCCTTGGAGAGTGGAAACAGCCAGAGGTAATGGCAGCTTGGAGAAGAAAAGGAGGTCGATTCTTGAACACGCAAGTACCCTCTGAACTTGAATTTCTCAAGAAAGAAGCTCATGATAAGAAGGTTGATCTATGCAATCCTTTTCTTGCTCTCTTCCAACTTAATATCTGCAATTGAAATATGCTTGCTTTTGTTGTTGGGTATGGTAGATATCTGTTGTTTTAATTTTATTTGGCCCTAAGTACCAACAAATAGATATGTGTGTGTGTGTGTGTGTATATATATATATAGACTGAAACCCGACTATTAAATTGGTTATATCTTCTGATTTGTAATTTGGGTTCATGAAAAAAAAATTCTAGGTTTGTTTAATTTCGAGCTAGGAATATAATGTCCAAATTTGGGCATAACCCAGAACACAATTATAAAGAAAACGTACAAAAAATAGACATATGTACCAAGAACTGGTTCCAATATTCTATTTGTGGCTTAGATAGCCATCCAAGTATAGGAACATACACTTATTACCACTAATACAGTTGCTATATACTGATTTAAATCTCCCCCTGTCCCTGAGAGGGATATCCATTCACCTGGTGGGAATCAATAATGACGCCATAAAAAAGACTGGGCAATAGCGTTGATTTTCAGATGTATTTAGGTGAGTTTTAGACTATTCTTCAGGAAAGAATAAATTTATTAATCATTGATGACCTTTGTTTTTATTATTATCTTATGTTCTCTATGCAGCAATAAGACCCACAACGGCTTAGATGGGTGTTTGGTTTTAGCCTGCCAAGTGGAAGCCTGAGACGTCACCATAATCATTCCATAAAATACCTGTTAGTGATGTGGCAGTAAGTTGTTCTTTTAATTGCAACTAAGGCGTTCCAATAACAGCCTAGAAAATATCCAGCACTGCTGCTAAATATTAAAGTCCATAATTATTATTGAGTCCACATAAGACCATTAGGATGGCAATGTAAAGCATTTATTAATCTATTGATTTTTCTTCGGCATTTAAGCATTAAATATTAGGCTAGCCTCCTCCATTCCTTATTTGGATTGAAGCCACGCTCAAACTCATTATTGGTAGGAAAGTTTTCTATTGGAATAAATTCATAATATTAATTACGTTGAAATGTGTGTGTAATGTGGTTGCTTAGATACTTTTGAGATTGAGCATAGGCCTAATTTATGTTTGTTGACTTAATGCTAGTAAATTTTACGAAACATCTTACCATCCACTGAATCTAAACTTTGACTAGACCTAGAGGAGTTATCACTCTATTCTACTGTGGCTCATAAATGACAGTGTTACTTTTCTGCATGAGATTGTTATAATGCCTCATTGTTAAGGGACTAAGAACGATCAGTAGACTAGTCCTTCCTCGAATGTGGCACTTTATGAATCCTTCACCAATTGTAGAATAGAAGTGACCCATTCATGCATGTCAGCAATTACTCCAAAAGGGCACTCAATGATGTCTATGGCGGCTATTGTAGAAACCTTTCATGAACTCCTATGCATATACTGTTAAGTCATTACGATAAAGAGCTTACCTTCTATTGGAAACAAAGTATGATCATCGTTATGGAAATGTTAATCCAAACTAAGTGTTAAAATTCATTCGTTATGGAATTGTTAATCCAAACTAAGTGTTAAAATTCATTCTTAATAGTTGTCGTCTTGTTAATACGAGACCTTGAAGCTTGGTCTTTTACTGTGGGTTGTTTTCTCTAGACTACATCTTAGCCCTTTTGAATTGCATCTCCTCATAATTGTGTATTACCTCCTTTAAATGCACCATACTCTCTTGAAAATTGCACTTTGACGATGGGTCATACATTTAGCAAGCCAAAAGGATAATAGAATTGTGGCTTTGCCATTGATCCAAACAAGTTTTTAAACGCCTCTCCACATTGTGAAACAAATAGAGAATTACTACTTGAGTAAACTAGACATGATTATTTAAGGAGTGTAATGTTAATAAAATAACATTATTTATGATACTTAGAAAATAAAGTCCTTTTGATGTTAAGTGAGAATATGCAAATTTGGAGAGATGAAAGCTAGGGTTAGCATCGAAGATGGCGCTAGTGTTGGCGGCCAAGTGTCTGCAAATGGACATAATCGATCTAGCAACAAGAGGGACCTCAAGGAAGCTGCGGAGGCTGATCAGAGGGAGCCGGATGGATGTCTGGCGATGGCATCAGAGAGTCCAAATGCACAAAGAGAATTCAATGAACAGGGATGTTTAGGTGGCAGCGGTGGGGGCTGGGGAGTGGTCCGTTCCAATGTCGAGTGGAGGTCAAGATGCACCATTGCTTTCAGAACAACGAGCAGCAAAAGGCTTTGGGAATTGTCAGGTTCCTCAAAAGGACCTTCGTCCAGAAGGTGCTCAGGTGCAATCTTCAGCACCCTCAGTTGTTGCAATAGAGCGAAGGGCTAAGGGCAAAAAGAACCCTGAAGTACAGTGTCTAGGCAAGGGCAAGAAGAAAAATGTTCTCAAAAACTTCTCTGGTATCTCTGCTTCCCACTTTGCCCATGCAAATATGCCCTTCGAAGAGCTTTTAGATTTGGACCAACCAATGGCAGTCGAAGACATTTATGATGGGCACGCTTCTCTGATAAAGAATGTAGCTAATAAAAAGGCAGCTTCAATTAGGGTTGTTGAAAAGGATACTGTGTTTCCATCTTGCATTAACTCTTCAAACCCTTTCCATTGCTGCAATTCTTTTTGTAAAGAAACTATTCTCAGATCCCAACCTGGATCGAATCCTGGTTTGATCAGCAGAAGTCAGTTTCAAACTGAAAAATTGTCAGCAGAAGTTCCAAAGAGTATGGAGAAGCCTAAAGGAGTGGCTGAAGCAAGCTCTTCTCAAAAAGAAAACCCAGAAACAGCTTTCCTAGGGGACATACCTCTTATTTTCTCTGACTCCCCACCTCTATTTGAAATTTCAGATGCAAAGATCTCTTTGTTGGAATTGGAAAAAGGGCAGAAAGCATTGATTGGTAGATGTGTGGAGAAGCAGACCTCCTGGGAACTTCTCTCTGATTGGTCTCAGCAATCTTGGCCCACTATCAAAACCCTCTCTTTTGGTCTTGGCTAATGGGTTTTTCTTGCTTTTGTTTCAATTCCTGGAAGACAGGGATTTTGTTTGGAATAACGGGCCCTAGTTTATTGGTAAGCAAGGGGTTTTCCTTTGCCACCGGACTCCCTTTTTTGACCCAGCAACTGTGAAGATTTCACAGGCCCCGGTTTGGGTCAGATTCTATAATCTGCCTTAGTACTGCAAGACCCAGTTATCGTCAAGAGAATGGTAAGCAAACTGGGTTTGTTTGTGAAGAGAGATGAGTCAATTGGGAAAAATCTAAATTATACCAAGGTGTATGTTTTGTTGGATCTGGCCAAACCCCTACACCACTCCATTCAGATCTCTTCTTCTCGCGGTGTTTGGTCACAGTTTATTAATTTTGAGGGGCTCCCGTTCAAATGTTTCAAATGCAATCAAGCAGATCATAGGATTGCCTCCTGTCCCAAGAAAAAGGCTCTTGGTTCTCATTCTTTGATTTTGCAAAAATGGGTCAGAAAGATTGGCTGCCCGAATCAGGAGCCGGTTCAAAGCTTGCATTTTCCCTCAAAATCCATTCTCATTGAACCTCCATCTTCAGCAAGGTTTCAGCAGTTTCAATCCAGCTCTCAAAAAGCGGAACCTCCGGTTCCAACAGTTTTTCAGGCGGCTCAGGCCAGCACTCAGATAGCTGTGGATTTGGCGGTTTCAGCAGCTAGGACTAACAAGGAGCTTGAGCAAAAAGACGAGAAGGAATTATCTATAGGAAATTCTGACATAGGGGAAGATAGTGAAGGAGGGCTTGCCAGTAAAGCGGTTTTGTCGATCTCACAGAAGCCTAGCACCTTAAAGACTCCTGACTGTGGAGTGAAACCTAAACGAGGCAGAAAAATAGAAGCAGAAAGACTTCAAGAGGATGCTATGTTCTCCATCAATCGAGGGACACAATGTACTTTGGAATCGCGGCTCTCCAGCAAGAGTAGGCGTTTGCTTGCAACTCAAGGTTAAGTTCTTCAGAGGTTTTGCTTCATAGTTTCCTTCCTGGCTATATTGTGGCGTGTTACCTTTTATGTTTTGTTTTTCTGGTTCCTTTTAGTTCCTTGAGCATGTCTTCTCCCTTCCTAGAGATCTCTAAAATTTCTTGGCCTTGTTGGCAAGTTGGGTGGTCAGTGTGGTTTTTGGCTGAACCTGTTGGGTTTGTTTGGGGGTTTCCATTTCTTTTGGTTATGTGTTTTCACGAGGACTGGACCCTCGGTCTGTGTCCCAGAACTGGTTAAAAGTTCCGATCAAAAACTTTTTGGTTGTTGCTTCGGTCAAAAGCTCCACAATGATCTAGAAAATAACATTATTTATAAAAATCTTTTGGAAGCCTCGGTCCATGGCAGTATTTAACACTAATATACTATGATCATTGTTCCAACGAGGGAGATGCCACGATGGAAGTGGGACTCCTACTAGCATAATGATTGATTGGTTTTGGAAAAGTGTTTTTGCTTACTCAACCTCCTCCTTCTTATGTGGCTTCAAGTTTCCCTTACAACAAACTTTTAAAAATGCCTTTCTACCTCAAGTCAGATACACCTATTCTTTGCATCTTGGAATTGCTTCGATAACTCTAAATCCTTATATCATACTTAGGAATGATATACTATATAAATGAGCAAATTCCTTACAAATTTTAAGATGGTTTGATAGAATGTTGAAGTAGTCACTACTATAATCATGAAGTAGGTTCAGAATAGGAAGCCAATGCAAAGAAATGATATTATAAGTGTCTACTAAAGCTTTTATCTTTTGTAAAAAGGGATCTACGAATGATAGCCACCATGTGTTTCCTAATTAAGAAATTTGATGAGGTATATGTCATTTAATGTTGGTTGTTATGCTTAAAAAGAATGCAAGTAAGATGCATGTTTATAATCTCTTTAATGTCATCATATGAACCAAGAATGCCTAGGTAGTTTTGTTATTGAACTTGTATAGGTTGGTTAGAACCTAATAACAAGGTCTTAACTATATGTTATCTTAAATTAAGGCAATTTAAGACCATGGTCTTGTAATGTCCCATTTTTCGAATTGAAGAAATCGGAAGTCCCGAAGCCTATTTTTATTTCCCATAGGCTAAGGGGAACTGGTAAAAGGAAATAATTTAATAATAATATTTTAAGTTGTCCTTAAAATCACTTTATTTAATAACTTGAATAAAGCCACATACATTATTATTATTAAGTGGGGCCAAAAGTAATATTAATTACATGGCCAAAAAGTAATTATTATTATGAGGAAAAGGTGAATATTTAATTAAAAGTAATTCTAATTATTTTAGGTTTTGGGTGAAATTCGAAGAGTGAGTTTCATAAAAGGACAAAGGGGCACTCATTATTGATTAAATTTTTGATGATTCACTTTTTCCATTCACGATTGAATCCAAAATTCATTCAACTTCTGCTTGAGAACGAAAACCTTCATTGCAACCAGATTAAAGGACAAAACCCCTCCAGTCTATTGAGATAGATCCATACGGAAGTTACAATCGTTTCACACAGTTGAGTTATTTTCAATAATCAAAAATCGGAGTTTTGCAAGGGTTTGAACAAGAAACTACAACGATTTCAACAACCAAGATTGTCATACTACATAGGGCTGACCCTTGTTGACTGGTGTCATTGTAGCAGCTCCTATTTTGGTTGGTGTCACCTTCCTCTTGACTGTGTTTCACTTCCCAAAGGCAGCAAAACCTCCTAGGAGCAAATCATAGTAGTCTGGGGGTAGATCGTGGTTTTTTGGCAGATCGTAGCAGACAAAAATCAGCAACACAACAGATAATTAATCCAAAGACCTTTTGTTAGGGTTTTGGACCCACATCAAGAAGTTCAGTTTTGATGTCACACTTTCACTCAGTGGCCTACCTCCTAAACTGCCAACGCCAACTCCAAACCATGGACATATTGTATAGCACCTCCAGCGCTAGAACCAACAACATGCTATACTAGAAAAGGGGGAAACGTGGCCAAACCCAGGTTAGGGTTTGAGTTGTTCAGGAATAAACTTAAGTATTTTGTTTTATTTTGTTATTTGTATTACCAAGCATTGAATAAAAATCTGAACTTGAATTCCATATATCATTTACAATTTGTTACAATTAACTGTATGAAATTTCAGTTTCCAATAGCCTCCAAAAATAATAAAAAATCAGAATTCAATTTTCCCAGCTTGTCAAAGTTTTATTTTAAGGGATATTTCAGGTTTGGATAGGTATATATAAGGTATTAGTAACTAAGTACTCATGCCAAGGACATGTAAATTGGTATACATATTAGTACAAATATCCAATCGTCCAATTAGGTATGTTCAAACTTCTTGTGAAAATCAATTTGGCTGAGATTTTATTATCATACTATCACTTACCCTTAATTGATAAGAAGGTAACCGAAATAGAGGTGGACCTATTATTAGATCATGCTACTCAATTGAGGATGAACAATGGGTTTTCGAAAATGTGATAAATTTGTTCTTATTGAGGAATAGTTTAAAGAGGTTACTCATTAACGCAATACACCTATCAACTAGTTTATCTGTGGAAAGAAAACGATAAAGAACCAACTAGAAAGCTTGAGTTATCTTTGGTAAATGTGACTCTAACCTAATTCTTGGTGTTTGTTTGGCTAATTGTTCAAATAAGAGCCAACAGGTGTTTGAAGGTCAATTACTCCTTTCTGTTATTGTCAACTTGTGACGATAAGCATATTAATCAGATTGTGAATTTTGTTTCGTTCAAACATCCTACTAATTTATGGTTTTTTAGGGATGGTTGTACGTTAAACTTGCATAAAAGATGCCAAGACTTTATTCAACTACCAAATCATGGTGTTGAACCCTATGATAAATATGGGTACTCTTTAAGAAAACAATGGTAATTGTTTATGGAATATTTAATCTATGTTTTGGATTTGGACAAAATTAACCATTGTTGGTTGATTTATGTGCAGTGTATCTTTGATAAAATGATACCTTGCCTTTTATGAAAAACCATAGTATGACACCCAAGGAATAGTGTGTTTGGACATTTGTGATTCTTTGTAAGATAACTATGGAAGTTGATCTATAAATACAATTATGTATCGCAAGATAAAACCTTTAGATTGAGAACCTATGCTTCACTTTTATATGCCTTAGGATTGGTGAGATGTTTATGCGTGTTCTACATAAACCTCGCTATTGGAATTAGCGGTAGGTCCTAGTTTCGACGACTAATTATCAAAATCATAATATTTCTTGTGTATGTAAAAATGGAGAAATAGGATTTGAAGCCTTTAAGACTATATTAATGTGTGGAGCAGTATGCTAAACCATTCTATTGCGTGAAGTAGTATGCTAAGCCATTATACGGCATGGAGCGGTATGCTAAGCCATTTTACTGTGTGGAGCGATATGCCAAATCATATTACTACATGGAGAAGTATGCTAAATTGTTTCAACCTTAAGGGATTCTCTCTCCTATGTTAATTGTTTGTATCTAGCACCTTCGTGGAAGGGAAGGGCCACTCTTAGTGGGTGAGAGGAGTTCAAGGGATCGAAAGGCTTTGTGGTTTGAGAAAAGGCCCTCCAATGATGTTATTTTTCTTTTGTTTTCTATTTGGTCTTCAACGACAACGATGAACTGCAGAGCTCTAGTGGTTTTCATTATAAAGACTTCCTCTTATGATCGGTTGGTGATTATATTATTGAATGTTATATTGTTATATGGAAATATTTAAATTATGTTGTAAGCTATTTAAATTAGTTGTTGTAAGCAATTACAAGTTTATCTTTGGGTTGTATTGTACAGTGGACTTAATCTATTACACTTCCAAAAGATGAATGTTGTTTTGTCTGCTTAGATATTGTTGCATTGTACTTGCAAAGATGCATCCTTAATCATTTCTGTGTAATGGCTACTTCAATTACTAAAAATAAATGCAAAGTTGTGTTATGAAACTATTTTTAATTGTACACTCAAATGGTAGTATATTTCATTATGCATGATTTGATTTTAGCAATAAGTATAAATTCTAATTTGAAGTTATAAACATAAAATTAAATTACCATGATGAAAAACAACAGTATGAATGATTTGATAACTATTGTGTAAATGGAATTATGAAATTAGTTTGGTTTAGTTATCATATGTGATTAGTTTATGACAAACTTGTTTACATAATTGTTTACTATGGAATGGAATGAGTAAGAAACCTTTCGGGATGATTAATTTTTTTATTTTTTTTAAATCCAGTACGTTTTCCGGTATATGATCAAAGGGTTCTTACATCTGTTTACATGATGTGTTTGCTTCATAAACTTGTTGCTTGGCATGCGTCTCTTGTTCTTCCCTATGATTGATGTATGTTCCTTGCTTCCCTTGTATACCGTGTCATGTGATTGTGCTTGTGTGATTTGGGTGACATTGTTTGCTTTGTTTATTCTATTTACTCTGAGTGTGGTGTGCTTACTTTTTTCTTGATATGCCTTCCTTGCTTGCTTTGTTTACTTTGTGTTACTATATAATTGATGAAATGGTCTATATCATTCATAATGTTCCTTTATTTGCTACGATCCATATCACGCAAATATTCTTGTGTGCTTGCCTACATTGCCATGATTCCTACTGGGGCAAGGTTCCATGTGTATGTTTTACTTTGATATATCTACTACTACATTGCTTGTCTTGGGGCATGTTTCCTTAGTGCTTCATTTAGTATATCTTGCCTATATTGGGCCATGTTAACTTCATGCTTCGTTTAATATATATTGTTTACATTGGGGCATATCATTATTGTGCTTAGATTGCTTGTCTTGCCCATAAAGGGGCATGGTACTCCTATGCTTGCATCGACTATACCTTGTCCATACTAAGGCATACTATTGTTTGTGTTTCATTGATTACATATTGCCCATTAGGAAAAAAATACTATTGGGCTTAAAATGCTTATATATTGCCGACATGAGGCATGATACTCCTACACCTACATTGATTATACCTTGCCCATCTAGGGGCAATTCATTACTATTATGCTCATATGACTTAGACCCAAACAATTACATACACACATCCACGATGATATCCTACTTATATGACTTAGACTCTAACACGCTTGGACTAAAGTCCTTTACACATACATGCTTTTACAATGACATCTTACTTATGACTTAGACCCAAACACACATGGGCCAACGTCATTATTACATATGTGCTTTCACGATAACATCCTATTTATGTGACTTAGATCCAGACACATATGGGTCAAATTGCTTATTTCACAATGACATCTGATTATGATTATATATTAGTGCTTTATTTTTCCTATTATACGCATGCTACAAATAATCCCTTTCTTTTGATATATGTGACTCACAAGTTCATCCCACACCTCAAAAGAGGGGCATATGATCTATTTATTTACCTCTCCCAATATTCCAGTCACATGATGATACACGACATACTCCCCTTGCTCCCACCATTGGAAGCAATCACGTGGTGGTACACAACATACTATCCCTTGGGCCCTCATATGGCAGCAATCACATGGTGGTGCATAGCATACTTCACTCAGTCTCCTCATGAGACACATACTCAAAGGCACCACAAATTCCAAGACATGGACTTCACAGAGATGTCTTCAAAATTTTCCACACAACCAAGTGTATTTGTTCCTTGATTCTGGATTTATATAGACATTGATTACCTTGTATACATTTTCCTTATGTTTGTTGGTACACAGGGTTCCATATCCCAGACATAAAAGCATGGATGTTTGTTCCAAGATCTACTCTCTTTCCTTTTGACTTTCAGATCATTATCATTTCTATATTGACTTCAATAACTCTTAAAAGTTTTGGCTACAACATCTTCTACAAGCCCTCCCCAGCACACTTGTTTTTTTACTTTGATATGTACGTGCACACAAACATCAAAGTGGGGCATTATGTAGACACTTAATTTTGGTCTAGGGGTAGTTTTAGTCGTCAAATTGCATTGTTCTAGGGTACTTGTGTGTTCGTCCATCATTAGTTCATATTGGGCAATTATTGGCATGTTTTTTGTGTTCTGACACATTTGCTTCCCCTTCATTTTTTCTCTCTCCTACCTGGTTTTCTTTCTCCTTTGTTTTGTGTATTTTCTGATATTTTAGTAGGACCGTAGCAGTATAGTCCTAGTCCCTTTTCTTTGTGAGTCCCTTTGACCCTTCCCTTTTGTTCTTTAGCGTTTGTGTTCCTCTTTTGTCGGCTTTTCTTGCCCTTAATGTGTCAGCTTCCATGCTAATAGGGTCCTACTTTGAATTTGGCAAGTCTATAAATACACAGGTGCATTAGTGCATATTGGACAGAAAATGAAAGAGTGATAAGTGAAATGAATCAAGAGGTCTAACATTTATTGAAGAGCAAAAATTGAAGTATTTAGGGCAGAATTTGTTTTGCGATTGGAGTTTACAAAATTCATTGTGCCATTTGCTAGTGAAAAGTCATATAGGGAATAGGGCTTGCATCTACGATTACTTGTTGAATTGCATTGAGTGTTGCTTTCCAACTTGTTTAAGAACAGGACCCTAACGATAATGGAGGGATAACACAAGCCCCTCAATGACTACTCCATTTTTTGAAGTTTTGCACAGTGTTGTGAACTAATTAGGTTTTCAAGAAAGGAAACCAATTTCCCAGTGACTCATAATGAATTCTAGAAAACTAAGCTAAGTTTTCAGAGCCCAAGAATAGGGGAATCTAGTCATCAAAAAAATCTGAATTCTAAGCACTTCCACTATACGGTTACGGTCAAACCCTACGGTTCTGGTCTACGATTCTAGCACCCCAGACAAAGTTATCAGTTCGCTCTAAAATGTCTAGGTTTTTTCATCTTATTGCCTAGACTGTCTATAGTTTTGTGATAACTCAGTATTTTTCTCATAACCCTCTCTTTGCACATTTCAATTATCCTAGAATATTCCTTGATGCAATTAGGTTTGGTTTCGCTGTTATATATTGGTAAATCTGATTATATATGAATTGCAACATAATTTATGAGTAGGTGTAGTGCATGTTGATGTAAAAACACTTTCCCATAAAACACTGTCACAATTCACAACTAACGTCGTGTAAGAACATCACCCCTTTGGGAGACGATACAATACCATTGATCAAGGGCATATTTTTGCAATCTTCCCATTCAAATACTGGAATGGAACGTCCAAATAAGGTACAAATATGACATGATCAAATCTAGGCCATATATAGATCCGCATGGTATATAGAACCAGATCAGATATGTATCAAAGGCATATCTATATCCATATCTAGCACAGAAGATACGGTAAGCTTAACCCTACATGTATCTAACAACTTGGTCTAAAATTTGGGTCAAAAAGTTGAGCCAAAGATCTTGAATATCTAATAGACAATGTAGTTCACATGTATGACTCCTTATTTGAGATCCTCTTTGGTATTTGCCCATGCCATTTACACCATTTATCTTCTAGATCCACCCATGTTTAAACCTCCATGTTCTAAAACCCACCGTGTATAATGTGAAGCCCATTAAGGAAATTTTACATGAATCTAGGAAATGTCTTCTGCAATACCCTCTTCATAATGTTGGTGTGCACCCTTCAGGCCAAATAAGTGCTAGGAGATCACTGTTATGAACCAAAGCTGGCTGGAAACCTGTCGTTATATAAAAAAATCTCTAAAATTTAAACAAAAAAACTGAAATCTGCAGTAATATTGTTAAATCTCTGCTGAAATAACTACCTATCACTTTTGTTATGTGCTCTTTAACCAAGAATAAGCTACATATGAATGTGAAGATCTGAAATGGAAGTTAAATCTGAACACAACTATTTTTTTTATTTTTTCAGACTGCAATCTTTCCCTACAGTATTTGGATAGAAAACTAAACCAACACCAGAATATCGAAAAGAACCTGAACCGAACTTTATTTGTATCCAAATAACAATTTTAGGCAGTGCATAAGCTAACAAAAAACTTTCCTGAGAAGATATGAGCGCCAAGTCAGGCTGAATAATCTCCAACGGCAGGATGGGCCCTGCACCTGGCCAAGAACTAGTCTTTCACAGACTATCCACATGCATCTTACAAGACCTCCAGGACATCCACTTCCTCAAGGCTTAAAACCCTTTTATAACACGTAGTAGATGCTTGTAACTCCCTCATTATAGCAACATTCTTTGTAACTTCCTAATAATTCTTTGTAAATATCTATGATACTTGAAGATTCTTTGTAACCCCCCATGATAGCTAGATGTTTCATAACTTCCTCATTACAGCCCATAACTCCTATGACAAGATTCCTTGTAACACCTCCATTATGACCTCTATGACAAGATTATTTGCAACTCCTATGATATTCTCATAAAACATAAATGTCCTCCTCTTATTACCCCCAACTTTGAATAAAATTTCTAATACAAAAAAAAAATAATAATAATTTTCACTCTAAATGCAACCTAGGATCATAACAGATTGTTCAAGTCTTGAAAGGCTAAAACAACAGTTAAAATGCAATATTTCCACAATCTGATATATTTTTCATGTTGGGGCGCATGTTCCTGCAAGTTTTAAGCTATTTACATTAAGTGTTTTGGAGTTCTATTGCAGTAGCTACATGTGTTTTATTTCAGCCTAACGTCGGTCGTTCCTATGCAGACCTGCTCGTTGTAGCTATTTTATTTTTTTTAAATGTGTAATCATTCACTTTGATCATGCCCAACATTAGTGTGTTTGTATTGTATTGTGTAATGGACCAATAATATGTCAGCATGAAACTTATTGGAATCCATGCCAATATATTGTGAGGAGTATAAATACTCCCACTCACACATCATTTGTCAATCAAGCCAGTTGTAATTCTCTCTATCTTGAGTGAAATATTTTGGTGTCTAAGGGCACCTAGTCATATCTCTTGTGTTTTTTTACAATATATGTGCTATTTATTTTCTCTTGTGTTCTTTTGCAATATCCGTGCTACTTTTCTTTTGCAAGTTTGGGCAATGTGTTGATTCCATTCGATTCTCTTATGTGATGGTTGTGAAATTCTTCATGGTATCTAAGTAGATGTGAATTTCCATTACTCTATTCTCTTTTGTAATGGATCTGAAATTTTTCATGGTATCAAAGCAGGTGTGAATCTCCAATACTCGATTCTGTGATTGAGTCATGGCTTTCTCTTGTGCAAGTGCTTGTTAGTGTAAGCCAAGCCGAGTTAGACCCCATGCAAAGAGTGTAACAAAGTGCATGATGTATGAGGTGTCAAGTTACTGGGGAAAGATAGTTATAGTAATTTAAAAATGCGTATAGGCTCTTTTATATAAAAATGTGAGATGTATATATGTATGCTAACAGAATGTAATGTCCCCAAATAGGACGAATTAGGGCAGAAGGGGTTTTCCCCAAAATCTTTAAATCTGAAATGAAATCAACAAGCCCTAAATTGAGAAATAAATTCTCAAAACCCTTATTTAATTCATGAAACTCTAAGCACCAAAAAGAGAGGGTTTTATGTGTAAAATTCAGCCAATAAATTGCTCTGAATTAATCTGAAAATATGCAAAAAAAAATTCAGAATTAAATTCACACAAATTAATACCTTTACACAGAATGTAATGTCCCCAAATGAGACGAATTAGGGCAAAAGGGGTTTTCCCCAAAATCATTAAATCTGAAATGAAATCAGCAAGCGCTAAATCGAGAAATAAATTCTCAAAACCCTTATTTAATTCATGAAACCCTAGGCACCAAAAAGAGAGGATTTTTTGTGTAAAATTCAACCAATAAATTGCTCCGAATTAATCTGAAAATATGCAGAAAATTTTCAGTATTAAATTCGCACAAATTAATACATTTTTCCCCCTTTTTCTAACCTCCAATGCTACAAAAAGATGACGAAAAAATATGATTTAATATTAAAAATCTTGTGTTGTTCGAAATAAAAATCCTCTTCAAACCCTTGCCAAGAATAATTGCGAACCTCCAGAAAATATTAGAAAAATTCCAACGACTTGTTTCGACATGAAAATTGTCAAATTAGCCCTCTTAGGTCATTCGCCCCACTTCCAAAGTGCCTAAAAAAATAGCAAAAAAAATATAAAAAATATTCTTGCCTTCCGCAAGTGATAAAGTCTTCAAAAACTTGTTATAAAAATAAATAATAATTCTGAAAATTATTATTTAATTTTTCTTCTTCAAACCCTTCACAAATCGTCCAAAACTTCACAATGATAATCAAAAAAATACCAAATTAAATCAGATTAATTAATTTTTGAATTTTTGACAAATTGAAGCCTTCAAACCCTAGCTCCAAGCTCTCCAAGTGGTTCGCTCCACTTGCAAAATTAGCACAACAAAATTAATGACTTCAAAATGCAAGGAAAATACCATGAAACCCTCAAAAACATACACACAAACCCTCCAAAGCAAATCGCCCCACTCCTTAAGGCATAAACAATTTTTCCTTTTGCAAAGGTGGTGTCAAAAGACACATTTTAGATTGATCAATCATCAACAGTAAAGAACTTCTATTGAGCATGCATCCCAATAGTCTTTTTCAAGCATGAAGAACAAAAATATCAAATTCAGCATATCCTCCATTGTAGCCTTCGTCATGTATTTATAACTTCCAAAGAGGATGAACCACTTTGGGAAGATAAAACACATTTTTTTCCTTGTTTCAGCTCCCACGCCAACATCTCCTTTTTGAATAATATATTAATTAATTGTCTTAATTAAAATAATAATTAAATTACTTTTAAGGCAAATAAATTTATAATTAATTCATTTAAGCATTTTAGTGGTAAAAACTATTTTTTAAATATTCTATTAATTAATTAATAATTGTTTTATAATAAAAATCACTATTTCGACAATTAACAAATAATTAACAAAATAATATTCTCCAAAAAGGACTCCTTTAGTCTATGGGGAATAGACTAAAGGTCTTCAAACCCTGATTATTCATGATGTGAAAATGGAGACATTACACAAATTTAAGATGTAACTTAGAATTGGATGAATTGAAAAGTTACAACGCAAATATGTTTCATACTTGTGGATGTGTGATTTGTGGGTGTGGATAAATCTGTTTTATTGGTAATTTATATTTTTATTTTATTGTGTCTGACATGAGTTGTGCTTCTTTAATTACGTCTACCCATATCTATCACAATCCTTCTGTTTTTCTCATTGGATGATGTAAAGTGGGTTTCATTCTTTCCATGCCCCTCGCCGTTTCCGGGCGGGATACTAAAAACGTATGCCCTAAGTGCCATGGTAAATGAGTATGATTTAGTTCCTGTGCTACATAAACATAACAAAAGGTAACATTCCAAAAGACTACGAATTTGGTTCTATGCTATATGGAAATAATCACGAACAAAATTTAAAGAAACAACTCTTATAGTCCTCACAACAAAGAATTCTCACTCTCCAACAACCAAATCTTATTAGAAATATCTAATTAGAGGAAAATAAAAGGCAATATTTGCTACCGAAAAAAAAATCATGAATGAAGTACTAGATAAAGTGGAATCAAGTGCAATGGTAGAATAATGTGATTTTCGTGCTTTTGAAAATAGGCAGCATTAAATGGTAGTGAAATGCAAACCACGTACCTTTGCAGCAAGCCGCGAAAAGAAGATGAATGGTTCACTGTGAATGCATGAACGAACCCGCCAAGAATAAAACCCCAAAGGAAAATCTTCAGTGAAAACAAAAAATAACCATCGTAAGAGTGCCGGTACCTAGATAATTTGCATTTTGAAAATGAGACTGTAAGTTCCTCTCTTCTTTTAAATCTGCTATGTATTAACTCCAAAAGCGATTCAAGTAAGTACAATAAAAGAGTTCTTTGGCGATCTTCATGTTTTTGAAGAAACAAAAAAAAAGTTCAAGCGGTCGCCGGTCGCCGGTCGCGGAAAGAACAAAATAAACATTGAGAAATTTAGTACTTATTTGTAGTAGGTTAAGAAAAGAAGTTTTATTTGTTATTTTGTGGAGTTAAAATTAATAGTTGTTTTAGAGGGTAAGTCGTATTGGAAGGTATTAATGTTGAGAAATTATATTAAATATATATTATTGATTTTAGAGTTGATAGGATTTGTATTTAGTATAAATAAAAAATTAGAAAAGAAAATATTTAAGGTAAAAAATCTCAATGCATATAATTAAAAATATAGAAGACAATCAAAATATTAAATTATTTTATTATAGTATTAGAATGTTCATATATATTGATTGGCGAGAGAGTGTAGAAGGTTTCTAGAAAAAAATGTATAAAAGAATAAAAAATCAAAATCATCTCTTAGTGGGTCAATGGTAATTGGTAATGGTAAAATCAAGAATAAAAATAGAGTTGATATTGTTTGACAAGCTCTGCCTTCAAGATGGTTCAAACTAAATTTTGATGGAGCTTGTTGAGGGAATTCAGGAGCTTCCGGAGTTGGAAGTGTAATTAGAGACTGCAACAGCACTCTTATCAGAGCAGCGTCTATTAAATTATTGGATGGATCCAACAATGACGCTGAAACCCAAGCCTTAGTGGTGGGTATAGATCTTGCGATTGAGTGTGGTGTCTCCAATTTCAAAATCGATGGTGATTCTCAAGTAATTATTTAAGCCTTGTCCAAATTAGGGGCTAAATTCTAAAATCTGAATAATATCCTTGAGAAACCATGGGGTGAAGTCTCTAAATTTTAGAACTAAAAGTGTTCACACTGTTATAGAGAGGCCAATCAAGTGGCCAATTTTTTTTCCCAATGTTGGGATTGAGCAAATGAAAATTAGAAGGGAGGATAATGTTAGAGAAGTGTGGGAAGATTTCAACGAGGTGGTAAACCTTAATTTTTTAATGACATAGGTCACTAGCCTACGCATGTAGTATTTGGAGGGATGATAAGATATGATGAGCCTCCTTTATTATCTTTCACGGAGCTCATGTGGATCACTTGCCCGAATATCATTGTAATTGGTGCTTTATGTTGGCGGTCTCTCTTCTTAAGCTTTGGTTTTTCTAGGTTTTCCCATGTTTTGTTTCTGTAACATTGGGTTGGGGTTTTGATGAAATAGAGCATAATAGTATTGAGTCTTTGGCTCTGCCTATGGCCTTTGGGCGAGGGGTTAAATAAGAAATGGGGTTCATAATCTCTGTTTTGATCGCGTGAATGAAACACATTTTATGGGCTCCTACCCCAGATGTGGCTAAAAACATCTTGGAAGTGTTGGGTGGTGAGGTGTTAGAGAAGAGTTTGAGGTGGAGGCTAAATTTGGAGATTGTCTCTCTGTTTACTTCTAATCTTTTATTGATCATCTCAGGTAAAGAGCAGGTGATTGATTTGGTCAAGTTTTGTAGATCCTAAATTTTAGGTGGAATTGCTAGTTAAATTGGTAGATTTTCCTAGTGAGTCATGTGTTCTTCTCCCTTTTTTTGGTAAGGATGTTTTGGGGTTTGTTCCTTTGGTGTTCTTCAAGGAGCTAGAATCTTGCTTTGTTTCCCTTCTTTGTTTGGTTGAAGAACTAGAGGCAGTCAGAATTGAGGAAGAGGAGGTGGTAAAGGAGGTGTCTCTACCAGACATTGAAGATCTTAAGGCTCCATTGTCGGGTTTTGTAGTTTGGTGTGATGCTCGAAGGTCAAAGGAGTGGGTGGTGGCAGTGAAATTCTTGACCTAGGCTTTTTTCATAGTTAGTTTCCTTCTCCAAGCTGGTTTCTATAGGTAGTGAGGGAGTTGGAGCTTTTAGAAGATCAAGGTTGTTTATATGTGGTGCATCACAAGCCTCAGGAGAAGAATGGGAAACTGAAGGAGCAAAAGGTGGAGGCACTATTTCTAGCTAGTGGAGCAAGCTTGTCATCTGACGGTGTGTGTCATTCTTCCCAGCCAGGGCTCCAGGGCATGTGAGAAGACGAAGTAGAATGTTGCAGTGGGGATGGTCCATTCCCAGAGGTGGTGCATATTTCTAATTAAGGATGGTTTTTGGTTGTTTTGATCAGTTGGGTTTGTGATAGTAAGGTCAGATAAATAGTCAACAATTTATTATGATCTTGAATAGTAATCAATATAATAGTGTTTTAGTTATGTTTAATCAATATAATAGTGTTTTAGTTATGTTTCCTGGTGATGTTTTGGTCTTTACGTGGTCATATGCTTTATTGGATCTTGTGTCTTCAAGTCAAGCCAATGGTTTTCTCATTCTCTTTTTATCGGGCAAGGGTCCCTCCAACCCAAAAATCTAACAAAAAAATATCATTGTAATTATTAAGTCTAAGATGTCAGGGATAGCAATAAAGACATTAGGGAAGAGTTCTCTAATATAATTTTTCATTAATCTTATTTAATATTAAATTTATTTTCAATAAATTAAGTTATAATGTCAATATTTTTATGAATTCGGCATTGTTGTATATTGTCATGATTGATGAACAAATTTTATGTTAAAATTATAATGCTTACTTTTGTTTCTATGAGAGTTATGTCTATTATTATTTTTTGTCCTTCACAACTCAACATCCATATATGACAACACTCAATATAGGAAATTAAGGGAAATGCACCCCATGCACTGAGGTTAGTTTTCTTTGAGTTTTGTTTGGCTGCAGATTTAGGTGTAGATGCATTTTTGGGAAAAAATTTGCTACCAACATTTTAAATTCACAAAAAAAAAACAAGTGTTTGTTTTGTATAGCCTAACAAATTATATTCTTAGAGTATACAGATTCTATTCAAATACTACCCCTTTGATCAGCTTCAAGAAAATATAATCAGTAGTGTTAATCACTTTATTTAGAGACAGAGTTAATTGTTTATTAGATCTGACTTTGAATCCTTGTTTATTTTATTATTTTTCTTTTAACAGTAGAGCAATAACACAGGTCACTGCAAAGCATAAAAGCAAAAATGAAAGCAAGTTGTACAGAAGTAGCATGGATGTTTGATGTGTTGATAATAATATAAAATATATTGTATATAAGATATTTTGTGACCATGCGATTTGAGCTTTGTTGTATAAATTTATAGAATTTTTCAATTTTTAAATTAAACACATCATATTTGACTCTAAAGCAAGGATCACAAGTTAAATTTGCCAGAATAATTTCAAACAACATAGATTGCATATAGTATGGTCAATTAGATTATTATAAGACCAACAATAGAAAAAAATAAAAATACTAAAACTAAATTAAGACAACATAATGTAGAGATCAGATACAACAAGGATCCAAAGTCAAATCTAATAAACAAACCAACTTTGTCACTAAATAAAGTGATTAACACTACTGATTAATGACGTGGGTCTTGTGCACATCCCCATATTGAATGAGGTAGCCTCTAACATTTTAGGATATCAATGGAGATAAATTCCACTCCAGGGCACAAGTAGTAGGTATAGGTTAAACAACCTTGTGGTGGAATAACAAGCAGAGCATGCAGGTTGTTAATCAAGTTTGCTTGTAGTGAAATGAATTCTATTAAAGAAATCAAACCTAGGTGAGTGGGATGGATGGGTGGTTCCTAATCTAGAGTGGGTAGGTCTTGATCAAATAAACTTTAAAAGGAAGAAAGGGTATGGTATAGAATAAGGTTTTATGGTCTCAAGAGGTCACTTTCTAGGTTGGTTTCTTGGTGGATAAATGTTTTTAGAACTAATGCTCATTTTTTGTAGCTATTACACATTCAAAGGCAAACACAGTTAGGTAGTATGAGGAAACAATATAGGAAACTTAATGGTTTCAATTGAAGGTTGATCCCTTTAGAGTTGTTATTTCACACCCTTAATTTGGAGATTAAAGTTCAGACCAGGAAGGCATCTAAGGCAATTGTTGCACACACTTAGAAGACTATACCAAAGAGAAAACACTCCTACACATTGAGAATATTAACATGGTTTTAACTAATTACTCGATAATCAATGAAATCTACTAACTTACAATAGTTTTTACACATCTAAGGTTAGCATACATCAATGAAAACAATTAGAATTATACATAGCTTTTACACACTTAAAATTATAGTATCAACACAACAAAAAAAATCAAAACCTTAATAACATATAAATGGAAAGAAAGGACACCAGTGTAGTTGCATGACAATCAAAATTGGTTTCTTCATGTATTGATAAAACTTCCAACCCCTTGGGATGTGTAATTACATGAATATATAGAGTTTGGTGGGGGGGAGGGCAGGGAGGCAGGGTGGGTGACTCATCATCCAAGTGCATGTGAACTCATGGTTACATTATGCAATTAGAACCTTAGTTCTAATTTTAGCATCAAAATTGCATGTGTGCATGCTCATAGCTAATTACAATTGTGTTAGGATCAATTGGCCTGTACAATACAATGCAAGGTGTGCATGTTTTCTTACAGTTCAAGAAACTTTGCATTTATGTGTTAAGTGTAAGTAAACTATAAGAATAAAGATAAATATTATTTGCATGTGTACATACAAAATTAACTTTCAACTTAAGGTTGACTGGGTGTTTGCATGGTGTTGGAGGTTGTTGGAGGTGTTGAAGTTGTAGCTTGTGCTGAATTAGAAGTTGAAGCGTCAGCTTTCTTCTTTGCTTCCAACACTTGATAGTGTTTCTCATCGATGTCATGATGGTCCCTAATAATGCCCATGTTAAGCAACAGAGGTCTATGCACTCTATTGACTTCTTCAAGGAGCCTTGCATGCTCAACCTTTATGTTTCTAAATTTAGTTCTATAGATTTCAACCTTCGTGACCTTTTTCCTAGCCAAGTTTAGCTCGGCTTTTATTTCTTCTAATGTATTTCCTTGTAAGTTCTATTTGAAACTTGTTGAAGCCTATTATAGGAGCTGATCAAAACTGGCCTTACTGATAACTTGCCTATATCCCTCTACTTGTGAGAGCTTTAGCTCATCTAAAATCTACAAAATGAGAGTTTCATATTCTGCGTACTTAGGGATTACTGCCTCAATTATCATTATCAACTCTTTGGCCTCCTACCTCTTGATGACTACTAGATTGAGGGCATTGGTAGCCTATAATGTTACCATCAGATTTAGGTGGGTGCATGCCTTACTAGTTGTATAAAGAATAAGAAATTTCAATTTATTTTCATCTAGTTTCAAAGAATAATACAATTTAGTAGTTTCTACTATATGAGGTGCTAGTTATGCCCTCATTACACCAATAACTTCCAAGATATTATATAATCTAGATGTGACATTTTGCACATCTATCTCTATTTGTATGAGAATGTGCATAGTTTATTGTTGTTCCCTTATTTGTTCCAGTTCTTTTCTTGCCATCTCAGTTCTTTCATGTATTTCCACTAGAACATCCTTGTGAGTTTCAAAATAGGATTTATAATCTTCTATGTATGCAAACTACTCTAACTGTATGTCCTTCCTTTTGGACAAAGTAAATACTTCATGTCTATCTTCCACTATGACCCCTTTCCCATTCTCATCTTTTATTTTCCTCTTCCTTACCCTCTATACATTCCATGTGAATTTTTCAAATATGAAACTTATAGTGGGCAACTCTATAATTAAAATATTAGGGCTCTGAGAAGCCTCTAACTACATATTTATTACCCATAATGGGAGGACTAGTTGGGTTAGATCTGTAGGTTGAGTGTCTTGAATTGTAGTCTCACCCAATAATTCTCCTAATGTCTGTCTCAAACTTTCTTCTAGTAGGGGATTAGGAAGTCAAGGCCAAATAATTTTAGACCAGTTCACTCCACCATATCGAGGTAGTGGGTGGACTATATAAACTAGATTTTTCCTCTTAGCCTTCTTTGTTGTTATCACAGTAGTATCTTGAGAGGAACTAGGGAGAAGTACTAGTAAACCTAGCTGAGCAAATGAGTTGCTCGTGCAATGGTGATTTCCCTTTTATGTCTTGAAGGCTCAAGATCTTGGATCTTTAAAGTCCTACTTCCTCATTAGTGGATTCACATCCAATTGTTTCTTATGATGGCACTTCAATAACTAGGCTCTATGGAGGGGGCTACGCCCTTGACTTTATCATGTAACAAATGGTTGTCTTCCCAGTTATGGAAGGTGCCTCTAGTGTAGTTGTGGTTGATGTAGCCATAGTATCAATCTCTAAGACTAGTGTAACATTTGGCTAGGCAAGGCCCTCAGAATCTGAAGATTCAAGATAAATTTATTCATCTTGTGCTCCACTAAGTGAGGTATCAGACACCCCTGGCTCTTTATTTACTGCTTTGAGTTCCATAAGGGGGTGTCTATGAGGGTTTCCCTTGATCCTTTACTAGTTGAGAAGGCCTATTAACCCAAAATTCTAATGAATCCCATCCTCTAATTGGTAGGAGTCTAGTATGTGCATTTGTTATTGAGATAAAAGGCTACCCTTGAATAATTTGCAAGAGGTCTTCTTTGAAATTGACTGATTATGATTGTTTCTTGACTTGGGCATCATCCTTAGCATTGAGGAATAAGAAATCATGGTCATAGGGCTCACATTGATAGGTAATGCCAAGTCCCTTAATGTGTTTTTGCACCTGACCATGTGAATCCCAGTCCCTATGTGGTAATGTAGCCAATGAATAATACTCTTTATACCTGCCTGATTCATAGAAATGCTTACAATTTACACACCACATTCTCCCAATCATGAGGTGGGAGCCATGAAAGTAACTCTTCTTTTTCTTTTGCATGTATTCATCTATTCCCCACCATAAGTAGTAGGCAATTTCTTGCTTTGTAATTTGTTAGGGACATACTTGGGGAAGCACAGGGGTACTACCTTATGGCATATGACCATGATGATGGTATAATCTAAGTACAACCAATAATATCCCCTAATCAACTATATATTTTCAATGCTTTTAGATATCTTAAGTAGGGGAACTCATGGATAGACATCCATACCTAGGGGTAGATGTCTTCTGTAATGTGTACACTGTTACGAGTGCATGTGTATATGTACATGAAAAAATAATAATAAAATATACGGTTCTTGATATAGTCTGGATATAGACTCTAGAGTGACCCATTGTGGACATAAATTATGCTAAGGATAGTGTCAAGGAGGTAAGACATCATGTAGAAATGACCTTCCTAAGGTCTCTTATCCTTGTGTAATATTCTTCCCTCGGCCTTACACTGATTACTTCACCTAGAGTGAATGTCAACTCCGAGGTCATTAGTAAGTCGAGCAATGAAACCCACTCATAGTGGAGGAATTTGATGCTTAGATAGCTAAATAACCTATTCAAGAGGGCCATGCCAATTCAGATTCCCATCTTGAATTTGATCACTAGCACTGGATATTTATCCTTCAAGTTGATAGTTTCCCCAGGGAGCATCCAACTGTTGAGTGTTTTTTCAATTGACTTTTCTTTTTTCCATGTTACTATCTTGTATAAATCATAAGTGACATTTGTAATGGGGAGGGAGAGGTACCTTTGAAATGCTGTGTTGTGGAGCCTATTTCTAAATTACAATGTATTTTTGAATACTATACATTTTAAATGTACTGTACACTCTATATGTACTCTCATTGAGGTTTGTGGTTGGGTCAGGCCCTGAATAGGGGTTTAGGGGTAGTAGCCCCTGAAAAGCAGGGGTTTGGGGGTGGTAGCCCCCAAAAAAATTTCTAGACCCCCTTTTAATGGGAAATCATTTTGGGTTGATTATGCCCATGGTTTCGATATCCATTGTTTTGTAACACCACTTTGTTGATGTATTATGTATTGATGGATATTTTGTAGGCAATATATTATGAGAACTAGGGTTTGAGAAGGAAGAATAGAGTGTGTGAATTTAGGTGTGAATTCAAGAGGGTTTGTTGAGCACAACTCCAAATAATATTTATGCATTGTAATTGTGAGAAGATTGATCTAAGAGTGATTATACTCTGGTGGCTTGTAATAAAATATGAGCAAGTGTTTCTATTATTACGACTCTATGAAATTATTTCTCATTATTTTTAACATTTATTCCTAACATTGAAATGCATCACTTGAGATGCACATAATGACTATTTTGTACTCCAAATGGTATAGGAATGCTCCTCTAGTTATCTTCTCAATGAAGAATAAGTATCATAGGAGGTCAATGCATGACATGACCTCTAGCTTTGATGTTGTGAAGTGTAGCACTTGATGTTTAAAGGGGATGAGGTTCTTAGCCAATTACCATTGAGTTGGAATGAAGTTTTCTTTATGGGCATACGCATTAACTTAGTGTATTGCCTCCCATAGTGCTAAGTAGTTGTTATAGTCATTGTTAAATATTATGGGCTTGAAGAAAGTGTCCTTGTATTTAGTCAAATTTTTTATAGAAAACTTTGATAGGAGTAGAATTCCTCATAATGCTTTAGATGAGGATGTCATTACTATTTGACTATGTTGATATTGATCTGGTTTGTAAGTTAATAACTCGGTTCTCTCGGGTATACTATTAGGTTCAAAACACTAGTATTTAGGGCTTGATCTTAAGGGAGTAATTAAGTTCACAAGTTAGCTTGAGATCAATGGGCACGCCATTGTCCACAATGATTTGATATAGATTTGGCATTTATTTCTAGTTTATGCATTATTAAAGTCCAATACCTATAACTTTGATTTGTTTGTTTAATTCAAACTTTGACACTTCATTTGGTGGGTATGCCATGTAGATGTTGTTGATGCTCAGTAGGAGTGCCACATCATTGGCTTTTGCCAAGTGTTGTTTTATTGCTTCTTTCACTTTAGTTTATCATTCCATGAGGTTATGCATAATTGAGAGTTGAGATATAATAGTGCTTGTAAGGTAGACGAGTCTCTTGAATAAAAGTTCTAAACACTTTTATCGAAGACCAAAATGAGTATGAGGAAAATCCCGAAATAATCTCGCTAAAGACCTCAATGAGCCAAACAATTTTGATGAAAACGTAAAATGTAAAATGTTCCTGCTAAACAATTTCACTAAATAAAATAGTTAAAAACAAAGATGAGCTAGAAAAACTCACCAAATGAATGTTCTAAACACTTTTGCCAAAGACCAATTTCATGTCAAGTAATTTCACCAAAGGGTCTTGCCGAACAAATCCTTTGAAGACCCAGATAAGCTGAAGTGTAAAACTTCTAAAGATCTAGTTTTCGAAGATCAGGGCTCGAAGAGTAAATGGAAAAGTCTTTAATATAGGGTGAATAAATCTTCGTAGGCACTATAAAGAAAATTCCAAAAAAATGTCTCAAATAGTTCCTACGAACAAAAACCTTGAAAAGTAAATTCATGTGAAGGTCCATATAAATGTAAAGTGTTGCAAATTTTTTAAGATAGGCTTCCGAACAAAAGTTCTGAAGACCATATCCCACTAAACATAGTTCTAAATGAGTTTGTTGAACAAAATGAGCCGAGACCTCTATATACACAACTTTTTAAAGAACATCAATATGTTAGCCCAAAAAAAAAACATGTTCATATGTTTGTCAAATAGCAAAGCTAGTGCAATACATATAGTTTTTCTCTTTAGAATATTTTCAAGATAGGGCTATTAACCAATTACAAAAGATAGTGGGTCCCTATTCTAAAAAAATGGAGGTGTATTGGGTACAACAAATGGTGACTCACAAGAGAAATACTCTAATGTTTATTCATGTAATTACACATTCCAAAGGGTTGGAATTTTTATCAATACAGGAAGAAATCAATTTTGATTGTCACGTAACTATGTTGGTGTTCTTTCTTTCGATTTCTATGTTATTAAGGTTTTGCTTTCTTGGTTGTGTTAATATAGTAATTTGAAGTGGAAAAAAAATATAGATAATTTTGATTGTTTTCATTGATGTATGTTAACCTTAGATGTGCAAAAGCTATTGAAAGTTAGTAGATTTCATTGATTATTGAGAAATTAGTTAAAATTGTGTTAATATTCTTAGTGCGAAGGAATGTTTTCTCTCTAGTATAGTATTTTAAGTATGTACAATAGTTGCCTTAGACACCTTCTTGGTTTGAGTTGTAATCTCTTAATTAAGGGTGTGTAATAACTGCTCTAAAGTGAGTAACCTTTAGTTGAAACCATTAAGTTTCCTATACCATTTCCCCAAACTGCCTAACTATATTTGTCTGTGAGTGTGCAATAGCTACAAACAACAAGCATTAGTTTAAAAACACTTTTCCACCAAGAAACCAACCTAGAAATTGACCTTTTTAGACCACATAACCTTGTTTTCTATTATACCATTCTTTTATTTTGAAGTTTGTTTGATTGAGACCTACCCATTCTAGATTAGGTATCGCCCATCCATCCCACTCACTTAGGTTTGATTTTTTTACTATGATTCATTTCACTATAAGCAAACTCAGCTAACAACCTGCATGCTCTACTCGTTATTCCACCTCAAATTAATTTAACCCATACCTACAAATTGTGCCCTAGAGTGGAGTTTACTTTCATTAAGATCTAAATCATCAGAGTGTAAGGCTATTTATATGTAGATTCATTATTTGTCATAGTTATTTACGATGAAGGTAACTATTATGTCATTTTGCTATTATAAGTGTTTTGCATCTTTGTTTGAGGCAAATATCTTAAGCTAAAATAGGGGGTTAGATATTTTCAAAAACAAAACTTTTATGAAAAATCAGTTGTAGATTTAGAGAGCAGTCTATGTAGTCATTGGTTTTTTTAATAACAAAATTTTTAGTAGTTATTAGATAACATGTAAGCATTATCAAAAGTCATATATTGTAAGTTATTTTGAGTATGTAGTTTGGAAGATTTTGATTCATGATATTACATCATGTAACATAATGTTAGATGGTCGATGGGCTAAGAAATGTATGCAGATGAGGCAAACCAACATTATCTTGAGCATCTGAGATTGTCCCACATGACATGTTCTCAAGGCCTTAAGGTCTTGATGGTTTGATGTATCTGATTTGGTCTATTGATCCTTTGAGCACCTAAGATTGTACCATGTGACATGTTCTTGGGGACTCATAGCATTGGGTAGTTTGGCTGGCCTACATTGGATCTTTGACCTGAGCCATTTTGATATATTACCTCCTGGCAGGATCTCAGAATGTCAGAGGCCAGAGGGCCTAACATAAGATAGACAAACTACAGAGTATCTTGAGTCCATGGGATCATACCACATAACATGATCTCAACACTCTGACAGTTTGATGACTTTGATTTGGTGTGTCAATCCTCCAAGCACTAGAGATCATGCCATGTGGCATGTTTCTAGGGGCTTGACCATACACCATAAACTATTTTGATTAAGTAACATGGAAGATTTTGATACTCAATATTATGCCATGTGACATAATTGCAGATGGTCAAAGGGCTAAGAAGTGTATGTAGGGGAGGAAAACCATCATGACCTTGAACATATATTATCATTCCATATGGAACATTATTGGGGCCTCGAGGTCTTAGTGGTTTGATGTGTCTGATTTGGCTTGTTAATCCTTTGAGAACTTTAGATTGTGTCATGTGACCTGATCTGGGGGACTTAGTGTATCGAGTAGTTTGGGTAATCTATGGTAGGCTTTAGCTTCTATTATTCTGAGATCCTACCTCATAGCAGGATCTCAAAATGATGGAAGCCAGAGGCCTAGTACAAGCCAGCCAAACTATGGAGTATCATGAGTCCCTAAGATTATTCCACATGGCATGATCTCGATACTAATTAGCCTCCTAAAAGCTATAACAAAGTAAATTTGAATATGTAAGAATTGATAATTATAACATTTGGCTCTTATTGGTGCTTAAGTCTTTTTTTGGTAATCATATTCAACACATTTCTATTTCAATCCAATGAAGACACAAATGCCAAAAGGTCTGATGTAGAGACTAAGCACAAGTAGATCGATCTTAAATCTATGAGTAGTTAGCAGCAATAAAATTTTGTGAAATCTTTTATGGTTCTATCTCAGGGTGTTGTTTCAAACTGCTTGTCAATGCTTATAGTGGACTTATTTAATCTGTTGTCAACTTTCTCTTTAGAAATGGTTTATCTCTTTGTAAAAAGACTATTGCATTTATTGGAACTTGTTTCACCTCATGTTATTCACTACATGGCATGTATATCTTCTATTTTAAGAGCTTAAAGCTTTATTTCTAGATGAAAATTTTAGAATTTATTTTTGTGGTTAGATAAACTCAAACAATGTAAATTTGTGTTATGTTGTATAATCGATTCTAGTTCCATTTTGGTGCACAATTATCCATTGCTATTTTGATTTTTTCTCTGCATGTATGCTTCTATTTCAAAAACATAAAATTCATGAACATCAATCTAGATCAAGATTATTTTCTTTTTCTTTTTCCATGTGAAATCCATGAACATTAGTGTAGATTAGCTCTATTTTTATGTTTTTAGATGTTATTCCTTGATTATTTGATGCTTGTGAGTGATCATTTTTTTTCAAATAGCTTATTAGCAATTTGGATTTACTTTGTTTGATAATATTAAATGAACATATATAACAATCACTTTATGGAACACATTCTACAAGTTTGTTTTGATGTAATTTAATGGCATGACTGACTTGTTAAGCCCTAACACGTGTATCCCATTTTCATAATTTTAAAAATAGGAATCCGTTATAAAAAAAACCCATACCTAGGAAACTAAAGCCTAAACATATATGATTAAGGTATCACACATTCATCATAAGGATTATTTCCATAAAATCCAACATTACCCAGGTAAAAGTCCGTAATAATGTAAGCTTAAACTAGTATCTTAAGTCATGTCGAACATTGGATTTTCTATTGCTTTTTTTACTTAAACATAATCTATAGACTAACTGATCTAATTTTTCTTATACTAGTATGTGCATGTTGATTATAGGATTAATAGTTAAAGACCATCAATTTCCTCTAAATCATTCCCATAACAAATATCTCACACAATTATGACATGTGTTGCTCTCGCATCATTTGTAATTTTGAATGTTTACAAAAGATTAAGTCTTTCAAAGTCTTGTGAGCCTCCCAAGCTCCACAAACATGACACACAACATATCCATGCTAAACTAGAACTACAAGAATTCACTCAAGAACTCGATAAAGTTAATAGGTCTGTGTTTCTTGAGTCTCTAATTTCTAAGTTCCTGAGCCTTGGAGCTTCCAAGATCACTCCACGTGTCTTGATCCTACAAACTCACCATTACAAGGATAAATGGTTCTTTGGTCTACATGCTAACATCTCAAGCTTTCAAACTTCTGGGGCTTTGACTAGATAACATGTGACATATTTATGTTAATCTATGTTGTTTGGAAGTTAAATAATATGTTGGTTGCCTACCTAATGTTATGAGTTCTTGAGTCTCTGAGCTTCTTGAGATCATGCCACATGACTCAGTTAGGTTAACTCATCACTATAGGACCTCCTAAATATAGTGAAAAATTCAAAGTGTTGAGCTAACGAGAGCATGCCATGTGGCACTATATAGGGAAAGAAAATCCAAATCATATGAACAAATATGCATTAGTGTGGCAAATATAGAAATTAATAAATGGTTTGAAACTATCTCAAAGTGATGACTGGACATGAATAACTAACAAGAGATCGACCTTTAGAAAATAAAGGGCATCCTCCAAAGCTGAGTGGTGTATTCAAATCAAAACAAGCATTAAAAATGAGAACTCATTATCGGCATTCTAATCTTAATACATAATCTTATGAATGATATATACGAAATCTATGAACATTGCATTTACATTGCTATTACTCTAATCATTAAGCATTTGTGTTTTTGAGTTTCCTAAGTGTGAAGTGAGCCCTAACTTTCTTCATTCAAAAAGTGTTGAATGAACAAATCTCTAACTTCAAAATAATTACAACTACTACTCTTTATCAATGGCTTTGAAATCAAAAAAAGGTAAGAGCTTAGTCTCATCCCCATTTTCATTTGCAGGATCAACAAAATATAAGGATATAGAGTTTGAAAGGAGTGCTTTGAATTTTAAATTCCCATACTACTTGACACTTTAGGTAGAGGTTGAGTCAATTCAGGCCTATTTTGAGGGGGATAAAATCTCCCTTGAAGCTAAACAATACATAGATGAGTTGCTCCCAATCAAGGAGCATGCCCTCTATCAGGTTGTAGCCAAGCCAAAGGTAATGCCATGCATTGACCTCTTAAAAGTTTTATTCGTCAATGGGACCACTATAGGTGATATTGTTCATGTGAGGAAAGTTCAAAGTGCCTTTGCCTATATCTCAGGGAGGGCATTTGAATGATATCTTAGGCTGCCCCTCCCTAAAATGACATACACTTAGGTCTCAAAAAATGTGTGTCTTGAACACAATATAGTGGATGGAAAATTGAAATAGTGGCTGGCAAAGGGGCAAAGATTGAATCTGAAAGGAGCAATTCCCACTAGCTATATTATTAATTTTAGACCTATAATTTCTATTATAATGACATTATTAAATAGATTATATGGATTCCCAAGCATTGCATACGTATAGGTTAACCATTGACAAATTGGTAGGCCTGGGGGAGATTATAAGCATGAGATTGAAATCTCAAATTCTCTACCTTGATAGGATACCTGAGAATGGTAACTTATATGATGTCTTATCTACTGGATGTAGTCATGGTAACTATGTACAAGCTCTATAGCCAAGAATGGTAACCATCCACTGAGTATCTGGGTGACAGGGTTGGAGAAGACTTCTCATTCATGTTTATTTATAGATACATAAACTACATCAAGATAATAAGTGATGAGGTATGCCCTCACATCTACCACCATATGTAGGGCACAACAATGCCAAAATTATTTGAGAACATCACAAGGACACTCACCAAGATGGGTGACTACTAGTTTTACCCTGATTTGACTACCATCTAAGTAGATGAAACAAAGACTGCCCCTTTATTGCTACCTCACTATGTCCCTAACCACATTGCAAAACAAGAGATAACTTATCAAGTTTTTAATAATATCGATGAAAAACTTGGCCTAAAACACTTAACCTATTATTTCAAAATACCCTACAACATTTGATAGCACCAATATGTGACTAGGTCACATTTTAATAGTAGTTGGTAAGCCCGTGACAACCTAAAATTTAAAAGTGGCACCATTCAGGGAATAAGACCCTAATAAAAGGATAAGGGGTTATTTAAATACCATCATTGATAAGAAAAGGTTCACATTTCTTGTGTTCATCAAACCTATGACCGTGACCATGTTTTCTTAAATGCCTCAGATGAGTCTTAAGTATAGATTAGGATGAGGGATAAGAAGATATCAATGATATTGGCTCAAGCTCTGCAATACAATCCTAAGGCCATAGAGGAAAAATCCTAAAATGCATGAAGATAACAATGGCCTCCATCTCCACCTAGAGGCTTTCAATAAGCAAACCAGTCCCCATCTCTAAAATTTCAAGCCACAAAAGAAGAGGAAGATTAGCTTAGAAGTCAGGGGGAGTCAAATCTCCAATTAAGAAATGAAATTTGGGAGGACTTCCTCATCCTTAGATTCCTTCCATAATTTTAGGTGAACAAGCTTTAGGGATAACTACCACTGTGGAAAATCCAACAACTATTCCAGCTAGCCAAAGGAAGAGTAACTTTGTAATGACTCCTTTGCGTCCACTTACCATAGTTATACAAGTAAGTTTTCCTAAGTTTTTACAGACTTCTTTGGCTTCAATTTCAACTCCTTGGGACTCCTAAATCCCCTAGGTCTCTTTAGGGATCCCACACACTTTCCACACCCTCCACTTCATCACATACCTCTTCACATCGTACCAAAATTATTACTACAACTCCTACACCATCTTATCCACCCTCCACTCCACCTATCTTGACCTAGCATAGGAAACCCATGGACTCCCCTACCTCTTCCCAAGGTAGAAAATTGGAAGAGAATCCATCTCTTATTCTCCCTATTATCAAAGAAGATGCTAAAGAAGAAGAATAAGAGATAAAAGATGCAATGGATTTGGAAGAAGAGGAGGAACCTGAGTAATGTATATCTTTGATTGACGACACATTAGAAGAAGGAGAAACTTTGACCGAAATTACCTCATAACAAACACAAAAGATCTCCTAGGTAATTTTTTCTATTATTTGTTATGTATGTATTGCACAAAGTCTAGTTGTAAGTTTCCCCCTAATAATGCCCTCCATTAGATTTTCCACTTCTCAAGTTACGAGTACATATTTTGACATTCTTTTAATAATGTCTCCCAAAATGGCCTATTTTGAGTATTTAGTTTCTATGTCTCTTTTTAATAGACCCCCAACCCCTACAAGAAAGTTGACCCAGTTTGAGTTTCCCATGTCAGAGTCAAAAGCTTTGCCAAAAGAAAATATGACTATGGAAATAACACCTAGGTTAACCAAATTCTTGGTTTGGTTACACCAATAAAGGAAGACTTTCTATTACAAGTAGTGAGCTATAAGATTCCACAAGTTCCCATACAAATAAGTGCTTCAACATCAACAATATGCCCCCCAATAACCACTTCTCTTCCTATGACCTCTCAGCCTTCTACATCTTCAAAAATTACCTAAGAACAAGGTACACATGAATTGATAATTCCTCAATGGGTAAAGAAGATGTAGGATCGAAGGCACAATCTAGTTATGATTAAGCTCCTAATAATTTCTACAAGGTTTGATAAAGAGAGTGGGACCATACAATGAGAAAGGAAGAGGAAAATGATAAATACAAGGATAAAGGTAGAGATAGAGCTTAAATAGAGGGAGAATGTGTTTCAATTGGCCAAAAGACCCAAGAGGAACCCCAATGACCATATGGAGTACATTTAGGTCTTTAATACTCTTATTGATTTTACTGGGTCAACATTAAAGGAAATACATCAAAACACTGAGGAGGCGTTGAAGAGATGGAAATAGATGAACACTATACAAGATCCTAAGAATTTTATAGTTAAGGTACAAAGTGCAATTGCAGAGCTATATGACATCTTGATTAATATTAAAATATCCAAGGCAACTAGTTAGGCTCATAGAGTAGAGATAGTCACACTATGGAACAAAATGAAGGACAAAGAAATAAGGTTGAATTTCTTGGTCAAGTGTTCTAATGTAAGTGCTTTTGATTAGCTAAAATTGATGACCAATATGGACACTTTCTGGTGCCTCAACTATGTGATTGCTTAGAGGGATGCCTCCCAAAACTGGCATAAATCAATGAATAGTTGTTGGTTATTTTTATAAGTCATCAAATAGAAGCATTGGAAATTTTGTCTAATATAAGAATAACTAGGATAATCACCCAGATAGGGGAACTAGTGAATTGACCTAATTTTGACAACCTGGTCCACTTAGCTACAGAAGAGTTCAAATAATAAGTGGAAGGTGTAGTATATAAGACCAACAATGAAGTAATATAGTTGGTCAATTTTGTTATAGATAGGGTCACAAGAGCTAAAACCTTAGTGGCTGAGTTTAAAAGCTTAGGGGCAGAGCAAAATAAATTAATGACAAAAGCTATCAAGATTTTGAAGCCCTCACTTTTGAATTTTGATTCCATTGATAAAGATTTTGATAATGCATATATACTAGGTGAAGAATTGAAGGTGAAGGAGGTAGCTTCTAGAGTCACAACACATGCAACTGGTATTTAGTGATACCAGCCTCATAGGACTCAATCTACACCACAGTTACAATTGTAATATCCTCATCAACTAATTTAAGTAACATGGCATTGGTATTATAATTTTGGAACGACAATGTATTTACATGATTCTTATCAAAGTTGGACTTAGGTTTATTATCTATTATCATATATGCATAATTTATCTTTAGTTGGAAAGTCTATTTTTTACTGTTATCATTGTAATATGCATTCTTGCATGAATTCTGAACTTAACATTCTTTATACTTGTAAAATTAGGTGAAGCTTGAAGAGATGAGGCCTTACCCATCCCAATCTTTTGTATACATGTAATCCCCTGATCATAAGGGGAGGAGAATTTTGGCTATTAACATTAATAGGAAATTCAAAGAAGTTCTGTTTGACTTGGTCTTGCTGTGCAAATCTCTATTTTTATCCAGTTTTGTGGATTGCTTGGACATTCCATCATTTTGGTATATTAGTGCTTAAAATTATGTATAAGTTATTTATTTTTGAATACAATCTTTCATTTTTAACAATAATTGATTTGAGAATTTCATGCATACTTATCATAATCCTCTTGTAGATGTGCAATAACAATCTAGCTATCAAACAACCTTTGATTTATGCATGTTGGACTATATTGTGTTTTATTTCCTTTGGATTTTTAACTATATTTGATTATTTTTTGTGTTACATCAACTTGTAATAAGTATTGGTCTAGATACCTTGCCCTACTTAAGCTAAAATATTAGTTTTGAAATGTATTATGCTTGGATTTTTTATAGACCTTTACTTTTTGCTTTACTTTTCTCTCTTTTTATGGTTTTTTATAGTCATGCACACCTTAGTTAGAAATAATCATCCTTCCACCCACTCTAATTATATTTAGGTTCACTTGTATCTATCTCACATGTGGTAAACAATATGTGTCCCTCAAACACTATTCCACCAATAGGTTGTTATAAAGTCGAATATCTTGCAACTCATGCCTTGGAGTTGTTCTATTCAATGACCCTAAAATATTAGAGCCAACCTCATAATAAACTCTAAGGGTGTTTATAAAACCCACATCAACATGACCTTTATTGTATTATGCCTATAATGGATCATTATGTATGCATAATTGACCTTCTTGTCTATGTTGGCTATTTCATGAAAACTCTTAACTTTTTCATCAAAATGCCAATGATCGCTGATGTGGTTGTACGGATGTGTTTGCTTGGTGCTTATAGATGTCACAAAATTATATGGCTAGGAAGGTTTATGCCAACACTCAAATTGGATTTGTATCCTAATAATTTTGTACCTTATGTTTTTAGTCAAATAATTATGCAAAAGAGGAAGGTGGAGTGACATTTGAAAGGTAATAAAATTGATGCAAGATACATGAATTAAAAATATTCGTCAATGTAGTCAGAGTTAAGTTAGATGTGATAAAAATTATAGGCCAAAAATCAAGTTAGATGTAATAAAATATGTATAAAGGTGATAACCTTATCACTTTCAGAATTAGAGATATCTTTTCCGAGGCTACACACTTAATCATGTATGTTATAGTTTGTAATGTAAAATGCATGATGTTCTATATATTCAATTGGTCGACATCCTGTAAAGAAATGAAAAATCAAGGAGAACATCAGTTTCTATTAGCATGGGCAATTAGAAAAAAGCAAACCAAAAAAAAACAAAAAAAAAACACTACAAACATATCACAACCAACTTATTGGTTGACTATAATAATTCTTGATATTGCAATCAATTCAAGCACTAAACTTGTTGCATTATTTTTTGTTTATGTTGTCATTTTTTTTAACAAAATTAATCTCAACAAAGATTTCCAAAATTGAAAAAGCAGGTAATACTTGCTGATAGATATGATAACATTATTTGTAGCAAGTGTGAAGCTGCCATGTAATTGGAATAATCGTAGCAAAAATGTAGTAGTTGATATATCTTGTTTATATTGATCAAAAGAAATTTTAATTAGTTCTAGGGATTTTCATTCAGGAGTGTTTGATTCAAGATGTAATCTATTTGTCTATTCTCTGTCTGTATGAAGCATTGTAGTGAATGTTGGTATGAATACATTTGATTCTGTTGATAATTTGTGCAATATGCACGATTGTCTATTGAAGACATGCTAGTCATGATCATGAGCTTGAAATTATTACAGAATGGCTGTAAAGGTGATGCATGAACTTTTTTTGCCTTTAATAGTCCTTTAACCTATAAATCAAAATCACACATTGTCATATTGTGAAATAATTCAAATTCTATGTTTGTTTGGAATCTTTTTTTCTTGTTAGTAAAGTAATGAGTCAGGTATAGATATTGGCCTTAATATTAGATTTTGCTAAACTTTCTAAATGAGCTTTTATATTCTTATCTTTTAATATATCCATAAATGTGGACTGACTTGGATGAAGTAAGGGAGTGCCTTTGATGTCGTTCTTGACAATGTTCTTGAACAACATTATTGGCATGTTTGTTGTTGACAATATTTCTTGAAGGCGAGGATATAGATATTTGTAGATGTCATTTATTGCAAGCTACAAATAAATCATTTAATGTCAATATTTTATAAAATAACATACATATGTCTATGTTAAGTCAAAGTAAATAACATTTCAAAATATGAAGAACAAGAAGTACAATCTTCTAACATTAGCACTTATGGTTGCCACGTCTTCTTCAGTTTCACAGTCTTTAAAATAGAGCTCATATTGATTATATCATTTTTGATATCCAATTATGATAGCAACTAATGAACCTATTGCTATGTGCTATCTAATTGTACAAGATCATGTACTATGATATTTGGAGTGAGTCTATGTTTGTTGCATACTATTGTAATGTTTTCCACATTTATGTTTTTGTTTAATATAATACAACATTCAACATCACCTCTTTCATATTGAATTTTATTTTTTATGGAAAAATATGTGATGTAGAGACTATTGCCAGGTGAAAATTGTAGTAAGAATTCGTCAATTAATTTGTTGTTGATATTGACAATTATTATCAATTGACCAAATTTGTCAATGAGGTCTGCATACACTATTTCTGAATTCAATGGAGAATTTGAGTTCTTTATGAAACTAGGACCATAAACAACTAATACATCACCTTCAAAAACATTACCACATTTTTTTTGTTGAGAGGTCAATAATTGAAATTGACATGTTTTTCCCTGCATTTACACTGTAATAATATTTTTAAAATCGAAGTTATGAATACAAATACTTTATATTATCATATAATGATTTTTTTTTCTTTATTTGAATTGTAAAAGTCAAAAGAAATTGTAATTTGCATGTGAAAAAATAAAAAACTATTTTATATGGATGACAACACTCTACAACAAGCTGGGTACACCAAAAAAATATTGTTTTTATGGTTTTTGTTACTCTACTTTTGTTTGTTGGTTGATATTTTCTTCTTCTCCCATATCTAGTTTTATGTTTACATTGCAGGATCATTATTAGGATCTTGTATTTTGAGATTGTTAAAGAGAAAAAAATACAGTTAAAGAAATTTTGGGTGACAAGAAACACTAACTTGTCACAATTGGAAATAAAATATTACCGTTTTGGCACTTTCTTTTGTGCTATTTCTATCTCTTGCTCAATGTATTTGGCTGGATCCATATCCACTTTCTTGCAAACATTTTTTTACAACCCATAAACATCTTTTGACTATAAAGGGGAAAAAGGACAAAAAAATGCTTAATATAAGTGGTTTATTTTTGTTTATTGTTGTCTGTGTTTCTCTATTTCCATATTTAGTTTTATCTATGAATTACGATAAAAGACTCAAGATCTTCTATTTATGACACTTTTAACCAGAAAATAATGACACAAAAGATTTGAGAGCATGGGAAAACAATATCTTATCATGATTGGAAATAAAGTATTGCCATTCTAGCACCTTTTATTGTGTCATTTTTATTTCTCGATCAATGCACATGCTTGGCTCCATGTCTAGTTTCCTACAGGGTTTTTTCAATTGCATAAACAACTTTTGATTGAATAGAAATGCAAAGATAATATATTTATGCATAATGCAAGTGGCATATAACACTATTTTATTTAGACATTTTTTTTTAATATTTGCTATTGATTATTGGCAATCACAAATTCCATTTTCTAAGCATATTTGTCTTATGTCAATAACATTGCACAAGGTAAAAAACAAGTTTTGTGTTTCCTCAAAATGTCTATTGTTATAGTTTTATATAGTAAGTTGAAGGAAACTTGCATAATGGTCTATCCAATAGGCATCAAAAATGCTAAATTGAATATTCTTGATTCTATATTTGTCCAAAAGTGATCTAATAAAGTACATGCATGTGTTGTTGACATGTTTGATATCAAAGAGTAACCATGTCTATGCATTGCATTTAAAAACTATTATCTAGACGTTTTCTTTTTGAAGCATGCTAATATTGAAATCACCAATAAATATGATGTTAGTATCAGGTGGCAAATCAGTAGCTATTGATTCTATAAATACCAATATATCATTTATTGGGGCATTTAGGAATAAGTATATATTAACTATTTATATTGGTGTATATAAATATGATATATCATGTGTCATATCTCCATGTTTGGTGTAGAAAACACTTTATTGTTTATCAATACAGTGTTTTTTCTAAAACATGACATTATACCATGCACGTTCATTGACGAGTGACAATCTAAGATTTGTGTAAGAACAAAAGTATTTTTTATTTGCATAGTTCATGTTTCTTGGAAACATAAAATGTTTGCATTCATAAGTTCATAGTCATGTGTTATACTTTCTAGATGCAATTGCAAACTCCATGTATTCAATGAGAAAATAGTGAGACTATTATATGTTTTAGGGACATTTACAAAAAGTGGCAACCATTATGCGGAAGTTTCGAGTCTTTACATCTCAACACTTACTTTATCAAATATGACAAAGTTCTTAGGTTCTAACTTATTCACAAGATATAATGATTTAATGTTTTTTACTTGTGAAAGTGTAGTATATACAAACCCATAGCGCTTGATGCCAATAGGATCAAAGGTCAATGCATCCATTATAAGGCCTTGTGATCTATGTATTTCTTAAACACATGTTATTTTTATTGGAAACTATTCACATATGGTGGCTATCAATTTATTTATTTAAAATTTCCTTGAAATTATTGTTATTGGAGTCTAATTTTTGGGAATTTGGTCATTGTAGAAGCTATACATTTTCTTGTGTTGTAGTGCTCCAATTTTAATGTCATTAAATTATATCTAAATTATGTCTAGCTGTCTAGGTATATAATGCTTGATAATTCCATCAACACCATTTACTAATCTATCTTGTATATCTCAATTTTCACCAATATGTTTAGTTTCAAAACAATTATGTCAACCAAGTAATTCTTTTGATTATTTGTAATGATTTCATCACAAAAGTTTACCTTTTTATCACAACATTCAATGTATAAGTCTATTCCTTAAGAGGCGCAAGCATTTTAGCATTGTGTTTTTTAACATCATCATTCTTGTGAAACAATTATGGAAATGTTGGGTCTTAAGGAGGAGATCTATAACATGTGTTATTCAAGTATTCAATGTCTAATATTTTCTATTGATAAGTTATGATGTGGTTTAAGATGGAAACAAATTAAATGTCAATTTGCCAATCAACTCATTGGAGCTGAAAGCACTTTACATTGTCAAGCCAAAAAGTGTATGGAGTTGTTTCTCCATACAACAATGTTATTGAAAAACCCACCTATCTCAAATAGGCTCTGTTTGGTAAAAATCATCGACAAATATAATGTCAATGTTTGTAAATGGTTTTGTGCGTGTATGTATTATCTGTCGAAGTCTTTTATCAATATTACAAAGCATATGACTTCAAAATAAATATATTTCATTAATAAATAACATACACAATTATTAATAGCATTTGCTCAATGTATCCAAAGTGTTTGAATCCACTGGCATCATCTATGTAGATGTATATGAAAGTTGAAAAATAGAACATGTAGTTAAACCATTTACATTGTATGTTGCTTTGTTGGTGTATGCAATAATCAGACCATATATTTTCAAAGGATCACTTTCAAGTTCCTTGTTGTGGATCCATGCCAAATTTTTGTATATCAATTTTGTAGTAAATGTTTTTCATGTGCCTGCTCCTCCTGTTAAGAATAAATAGTTTAGGTTGTCTAGCTCTAGTGTTTTTCTGATTGTAATGTCTTTGATGATAACTTGTTGTTCTTTATTCTATTATTTTAGCAAGTTCAAGTATTCTTCTATGTTTATTAAAAAAGGATGATTGGTTGTTTGAAATATTTTTGAATGTTGATTGTTAACTAGTTTTTTATTTCCTATGCAATGCAAATCATAACCCATGTCATATACATCAATCTTCTTCTCGATTTGATTGATTTTTCCATCATTAGTAATAACAAACAATGAGTCATAATAATGTCTAGATTCTCTGTAGTAGTGTTAATATCGCCCCACTTTGTTATGGACTTTGCAATAAACATGGTTTCAATTATTATTATTTGTGTATTATGAGTGAGGTATGCGTCAGTTCACGTGTTGAAGTTTTTTTTAGTGTCTCTTCATGATAAGGTATAAACAACGTCATTTTTTTTATAATAGTTTTTAGGATATGTGGATATTGTAGCTAAAATGTCAAATAATGTATGATTTATTTTATTTTATTTTTATAGCAGATTTTCCTAGGTAATTACCACAAATTCAGCCAAGCATATATGTTCTAACTGCATTGTCCTTGCAACGTATTTTTCTATAGGGGAAGCACATATTATGTCTTCTAAAATGTCTAGCTCTTGTGATAATAGTTTTGAAAATTTTAAAATGTAAGTTATTTTTGTCTTCGGTGATGTGTTTATGAAAATTATTTTCCTTGAACTATGATGTAAAGGTAATGATAATACAATGTGAACGGTTTGGTGACTATACACTTGTTGGTGTTGTAGAAGGTATTTCCTAATTTTCTTATGGTTTGTAGTTTGTTGTCATTGTTACGAGCAATTTCAGCATGTACTTTTTGAAACACATTTGTTTGTGTATGATCAAACTTTGTCATATAGTAGGAATATGTTGAAACAACATATGCATCAAGAATGAATTATGCATATGTGTTAGCATACCATAATGTCTATAGATATTTTACAAATGCATTTATCCAAGTATTTGATGGATGTATTTTTAGCATTATAATGGGCCGTCAAATACAAGATCACAATGAACGTATGTATTCCATTTTAGACAAGTTTGCTTCTTGCAAAAACATTTGGAATGTCATGTCTTTGATATAATTTTTTAATCAAGTTGATAAAAATATCTTGTGGCATTCTCTTTGTAAATCTCATCGCTTTCATCCAAAGGCTCTAATATTGTGGTTATTCACATTGGAGGCAATAGAAAATTGAATTTATAATAAGAATTTCTATACTTTTTTCATGTGTTTGTATGATTATGTATTTGCATTCTAACCAAATCACTATCAAGCAATGCCGAATCACAAGATATGTATTCATCTATAAAATCTTCAATTTTAGTATTGGATCAATCTCCATATACATGTGCATCATGTACGTAGAACATGAAATGTAAATGCTCATTTCCTCTATTATGAAATTCAGACATAAAAAATAATCCAAAACCTTTCTAAATAATTATTCATTTTGAAACAACATTTTTTTCATACATTGGATTTATGGTTAAAATAATGACTATAAAGAACAAGTTTTTATTATATCATTGTGTCAATGTTGTCTTCTTATATTATCTCTTTGTGTTTATTATTAGTTTTGGGAGTCAATTTTTTTAATGCATGACCTCAAGGCTCCCAACAATGTTCAACATTTGTTATAGTAGCAAAAAATGTTGGTGGGCCTAATTGCCTAATCATTGCAAAAATCTTTTTTCTTGAAATTTAAAAATAGCCAGGTGATGTTTGAATGCTTTTGAAATATCTATAGGCTATTGGTGATTTTAAGATTTTTCTATGATGGCTTTGTTTCAAACATCTTTGGCATAGAGTTTTTTGTATTTTAATTCATCTTTGCTTATGCATATCTAAGCACAAGATGATGCCTGATGTATAATGATTTTAATAGATTTGAATAAGATGATTGTTATGTGAGTTACAATGTCATTTTCTTTGTGCAAATGCTCCCATTTTTCTAATTTTTGGTATGACATTTTATTTATTTTATCTTGAGGATGACTAAAACCAGAGAATAAAGTTAGAAAGCTCATCTCCTTTGAGAATTTGTCTTTAAATATAATTAATGGTTTGAATCCTTCTAATGGGGTAATTTTAATGATCTTGTAGCTCTAAGAATCTAAACAAAACCACTAGTGTTTGGCAAGGGGGTACAGAGGTTACTTAAATAAACTATTAGGATGTTAGAAGGCTCAAGGCTTCTATGGGATACATGAGATCTATAGTGGCTATTCAGTTTATTGGTTTGGACCAAGCTATAGATAGACTTGTAAACTAGGTTAGGGCTAACACAATCAAACACACAAAATATGCAGATATCTCTAGCAGATCTAACCATAGTAAAACAAGTAACTAAGATTAGACAACTAATTACATACAAATTATAGAAATAATAATGTTGAATAAAGAGAGCTAAAATTTGATATATAAACTTAGAAATAAAGGCACTTTCAAGCTAAATGAAAGACATTTTACGAAATAAAAAAGTTTTTAATCAAGGTTTCGAGATCATGCCTAGTCTAAGTTTGAGTTATATTTTACTTTCAACACTATTATTTTCTAACAATGTAATTTTCTATTTTAGCAAGAGAGAGAGAATGTTTATGCAAGTTATATAGATTGTTTTGAGCATATGAGATCCTAATACATAATGAGAAATGTTTCCAATTCAAGCATAACATATAATGGAAGATATTCCCAGCAATGAAGATAATATTTAACCATATAGAAATGCATAAGCTTTAGAAACTATCCCAGATAATGCCTTAACAAGCTAAATCAAACCCTGGCATGTATACTATTAAAAATAAACAAGAATTTCACTTTAAAAAGTAAAGTCGCCTCATATAGAACTCAAGAGACATGTGTATAATTTCTACCAACTGATTATCCAAACTAGGAAGTAAGAGGAAGAGGATTAGGCTATGTGTGATCTAAGTCCAGACCAAGATCCAAAAGTTGTGGAAGAGGTGAAGGGGAAGCTTCCAATATGTGAGAGAGCTAATGCAAGGAGCACAAGAGATAAGTGAAATAGAGTCTTGAGGGAGAAAGGATCAACCCAAAAGCTTCAAAACACTATAGAGAGCAATGTAAATCACCAAAATAAGTTGTAGTAGAATAGGGCATCCCCTATCATAATGAAAGTTATTGTGCCAAGCAAGAACCAAGAGAGATTTAAAGAGGCAGCCAAGCTTTGAGTGTGATGATCAAGTGGGAAGATCAAAGCAATAAATCCAAGGGATAGTGAAGAGAGAGGCTCAAAATAAATGAGGAAAAGGAATATATCTCAACCCCAATCCACCAACAAGCCAAAAAGTATCCATTTCTAGTCGTTTGGGCCCAAACATGGCACTTTTTCATGCATTTTTCCTAACACATGTTTCCTCCCTAAGAAATGACCTGGGTCTAAAGGCCACCTAGGGTGGTCAATAAGCCTTTGAAAGGGCCTCGAGGGGTCCTCAGAGAGCTTATCTAGCATGAAAATGGACTGAAATGGACTAAGGATGTCTAGAGGATGAGAATATGATGTAGGAAAGATCCAAACAAGTGACAAATGTCTCGAAGTGGGATAAATAGGGTTGATAGTCTACACATGAGCCAATGTGTAATCATAGGGAGGAGTAGGGTCATAAGAAGTATGATTACATATGCCCCTAGGGTACAATTATTTAGTGTTCGAATGAACAAGGAGTGTTGTGCAGTACCTAAAAATCACACAAAATCTAAAGAAATCAAGAACTAAAAAATAAAAGAGAACATTACCTGCACTTTCTAGATAAGGATGGTGGCATAAGTAGTCAACAATATGATCCATAGGTGAGAGTGCAAATATTACGTAATCTAAATCTAACTCCATCTCTAGCTTTAGCTCATACAAAGAAAGGACATAAATGCTATCAAATAAAATTGTACAATCCAAAATGACATTCACTAAGGTGTTAACCTTAGTGTTCTCCCTACAAGGGATATGAGTGAACTAGACATCCTAAAAGAAGGAGAGAAAATCATGTACTACCTTGAAGAGGGGGAATAAATTAGAGTTAACAATAGCCCAGACATTAGTGAGTTGATACATGTCTAAGAGTGAGTCAAAAAATTCACATAGTACGTGCCTAACTCATGGGCATCAATCAAGGCACAAATGATTTCATGATACTCAATGACATTATTCATCTCCCTAAAAAGGAAGAAACTAGTTATAAAAATCTCATGGCCCTATGAATCATTGATAACCCAAACCATAGCTATTGGTCCTAGGTTGCCCCAATTGCCCCTATCTGTGTGAATCACCATTGAGAGGTGTACCATGATGGGTGTTGAGGACTCAATACTAGTAACTACAGAAAGGTAATCTCAAAGTAAGATAGTATAAGTGACTTGAATGAGGGAAATAAATAATGAAACCAAGCAACAACCAAAGTAGTTGACCAACATCGACCATGGTAAGATGTAACTAAAGAAAGTGGGTGAAAGTTCAAAGAAGATGAAGCCCAGTTGGAAAGACTAGAGCAAGTCCCAAACCACTGCAACCAACTAAAAACCCTACCTGTAACCATGATGAAAAATAAAGAGAGGGATTTATAATGGATCGAATCTATAAAATCAAAGAAATGACTAACTAAAAGAAGTACAATAAGTAATTTCTATCCCTAGGTACCCACAAGATGGGGCATGGGCCTAGGAGGTCAATGGGGACCCAAAATGGGGATAGAATGGACCCAAGGAAGCCTAAAATTAGAAAATGGAGGCCACCAACGTGCTTAAAACATGCCAAAACCCCTAAGAAGGAGGTTTGGTGATTTGAAATGCAAAAATAGGTAAAACACCCAAAAAGGGCCCACAAAAAGCAATAAAAAGGGTTAAAAAGAGTAAAAAGTAAATCATTTTCACTCTTTTTTTCAATCTAAGAGATTCAAAGGAGATCCCACAAGCCACTAAATCCCAAGCAGAGAAAATGAGGACATGAGAGCATGTCACAGATGCATATGATGGTTTGGGTAAGTCCTCTGACCAAATTATTTGTCAATTTTGTTCATTTTTGGGGTTTGAGACCCTAAACTCATTTTGAATGATTGAGTGGATGAATTGGGTGAAATATATAGTCAAAATGATGGGTTCAATGAGATAAAGAATCTAGGATAAATAAGTGGTTGAATCGTTGCCTGAATAAGGAAAAATGGGGATCCCTAGGGCTCCCCAAGGTGCCACGCCCTAGGTTGTGGCCTCGTTGGGCAAAATGGTGACTTGAGACACTGCTAGGCTATGGGGGCCATTACCTAGCCCACTTATAGGCCATGGAGTTTCATAGAAAGTCATGGCTTGAGGTAGTGAGGCCCCAGGACAGGCCCTAGGGAACCTAGAAAAGGCCAAAACAAGAAAGAAAAAGGGGAAATAAGCATAATAGATAAAAATATATGTTTTTTACTTAAATTTTCTCATTTCATAGTGAGTATGCTAATCCATTTACCTATTTCTCACTTGTGCATACATGTAGAAGAGTTACCATACCAATGGAGGAAGAGCCATCATAGGCGAGAGAGCAAGTAGCATAGAGAGATATATCATGCGAGATGACCAATCGGGAGATGGTCCCATCATAGTTGTCTAAGGAGGTAGATTCTTTACCGATGGAGGACTAGGATCACCTACAAAGTTTAGGAATTTAGAGGTTCTTACATGTTCATTATGTTACTCTAAAGACTTGGTGAATGCATTGGTAACCACATGGGTACGTCAGAGACATGTGTTCTATTTGGGGCCCGAGCTATAAGCCATATTGAGCATTGAATATGTCTATTGGATCTATGAGCTTGAGCCTAAAAGGAGAGAGATAGAGCTATCACATGTACATGATATAAGCACAACTAAGCTCTACCTATTGGGAACCCATCCTCAATGGAATAACCATAGATCAGATATCACACAACTATCGTTTGGGGTACCACCACTATAGATAGTGATAACAGGCACTATGGTTAGGAAGCTTTATGCTAACCAAACTATAGGGTGACTACCACTATCCTAGATAGGAGTTGTCCAATGTGCAAAGGGAGGACAAAGATATGCATGGGACCAATATATCTTGGGCAGACTATACTAGTAGCTAGATCACATATGGTGTATAAGGTTGGGTAGATTGATATAACCCAACTTACTCATGTATTGGGCTTAGAAAAGGCTCCCATTGATACGATCAAGGATAACATTGGGAAATGATGCATACCTTACACTAGAGGAGGGCATGACATAGGTTGTGTGGTTCATAGATAAGGTTGGGCCTATGTGGACCACCTTAGATCTGGATGTAGTGGGAAGCTTCATTTGTGATCCATACAAATTCATGATTTGGCTAAAGGATGTAGGGGTAGAGATCCATGTGGGATAAGAGGAGCTCTAAGGTCCACAAGGGTCATACCATCATTTAGGGTGATAGGCTCTGATGGCATGAGAGATATGGGCATAGCCTAGGCTAGTTGGGGCTGAGCATGATGGACAGTCAAGACAAAGTGAGAAAGGCAGTGGTAGAGAGAGGAAACCACACTGAGGGCCACCACAACTAAGAGGAACATGACCTATTAGAGGGCCATAAAGGCAATCTACATGATTAGGTAAGACATGTGTATTTTCTAAATAACACTTTATCTTTGTACACATCTTAAGTGAGAGCCAATATGTGACTAACATATGTGCGCTATGTGTGTGTGTATGAGACCATCCTAGCTAGACTAGACCCCAAGTAGACCTACTATTGAGGGATTATTCCCTGATGTGGTAGTGACACCACTCACAGAGTAGGTACTGCATCTACCAATAGGGACAGAACCATATACTCACTTTTGGTGGGTGGGTACTATTGACAATTTTGACCCCATAGGTCAAATTACAACCCTTATCATTTGAAACTTGCATAACCATGCCTTTTGTCTAAGTGTTTGGAATTAGTCTTTGCAATTTTCCCAAAAGGGTTATCTTCAAAAAATTTGAGGGAATTGGGAGTTTTTGAAAGTCTAAAAGAATTGACATTTAAATTTTTTTGAAAGGTCCTTTACAACTTTTATGAAGGGTTATTTTCCTTTAAAAAACTCCTTTACAACTTTTCTGAAGGGAAAGAGGACCAATACATTTTTTCCAAAGGGATACTTTCAATTTTTCTTGAAGGGTCTATTATATAAATTTGAAAGGACTTTTGAAACTTTTGAACAGTGTATTTCAAAAAATCTAAAGGGTATCTACCTTTCAAAAAAAGGAATTTTCAAAAACAAAGGGAGACTTGAATACACGAAGGGCTCGAAGAGTTTAACATTGGATGACTGTTCAAGGAGAGCTTAACATAGAATTTCATAAATGGACTCTTGTCTATCTTGTTAATTAAAGCCTTTTCAAACACTTCCAACTCAGCTTCAATTGGAGTTTTCTCTTTGAATATTGGCATAACATCATGCATGAATTGAATTGAACTACCAAAGATCCATGGATGTTTGAAGAATTTAATCTTTATTATAAATAAGGACTATGAATTGGGCTTATCATCATTTTTAATGCCAAAGTGCTTTTCATGCAAGGCATAAGACAAAAGATATTATTTGAAGGCTTGGTTATCTTGGCATAGCTAGAGTTGGACTTGGGGTGATGTGGGAGTTGATCTCATCTTCTATATTTAGTGCCAATATCTTAAGTTTTATATGCTTTTTCTATATAATTTGGCTTTTTCAACCATTTTAAGGATCCCTCTTTTGGCAAGACTAAACCCTACCAAAATTTGAGTTTTGTAACCTTTTTCAGAAAAATAGGATTATTTTCAAATTTTAGGATGCTAGTATAGTGTATTTATGTCTGTGATTTGCATATGTGATAAAATTTCCTTCCTTGTCAAGTCTTGATTGTTACCTAGCAGTATGGTTGATCATATTATGCAAGTCATGTTTTGTGTTTGATGTCTTCTAGATGAGATCATAGTGGATATAAGTGGTTGGTTAGTGCCTTAAATCAAGCATATTCCATCATTATCCTCAATCTTTGATCATTAGATAAAAACCTTTTCATGAAATAACGATGCATAGGGGTCAATTGGAGTTGAAATTTCAATCTTTTTCTTGTCTAATCAATGTTTTTAGAAGCTCAAATTGAATGGATGAACCAAAATATAATTGTATCACCATCATTAGATAGGATTTCCTTTCAATTTGCTTTCTTACCTTTTTTTGATAGTTTTTAGTGTAGAGTAGAGATTCTAATTGATACACCAAAGGGATCTAGCCCTTAGAATCTAGAGATTCAATCCATTGATTAGGCCACCCATAACCTAGGATTATTTTCATGTTTTAGCAGACTATGAAGGCCTAAAACTACCTTTACAAGGGTGCGAGTCTAGTTGACAATAGTTTTTGGCATGCCCAGTGGGACATCAAAGAAATTATTTGCATTTTTAGAGAAGTTTTAAGCTAAAGAGAAGCAGTTGCAGCATATGAGAATATTCATCTTCATCACAAGCTAAAGATTCTTTAGGTTGCAAGGTTCATAGCACCATTCAGGAAATCCTTTCATGCCAAAGGTTACCACAAGGTCAGCTAGTAAAGGTATTCCTTTTGTATTTATATCACATAAGAGATCAAGGTTTAGGAGTGAAAATCCTTATCAAAATAAATATTTGTCCCTTGGTTATCCTATTATTCTAGGCACTACAATCCCCACTATCCAAATGGCCATCATCAACCAGGGGTTTGTTCCATTTAATAGAGGTAACCCGCTGATTCTAGTCCAATTTGATGATATTCCTATATCAACCCTCAATAGCATCCCATTCTTTTTATATGAAAGCTAAACAACCCCTATTAAGCATATCTAAGATGTAGCTAATCTCTATTTAGTCCATAATGTTGTTGATGATAATGTTGATATTAGATTATTTGCTACTTCCTTCAAAGGAAAAGCATTGCAGTGGTATAAGAACCTCCCACTAAACTCCATTTCTACCTAGGATGAATTGGGTGCAGCCTTATTCAAGTAATTTGAGTACAAATTTGATCACCTATCTTTAGTTGAGCAATTAATTGCCATAAACAAAGGAGCTCATGAGTTCATGTCTTATTTTAACCTTAGATTCCAAAATACATGGACTAGGATACCTATGTTGATTAGACCATCTCCTAAATATGCATTTTTTTATTATTTAAAAGCCCTTAACTCTGACATTAGTGTGATGGTACAATCAATGGGTGGTACTACTTTGCCAAATACTTATGAGGTTGAAATTAGGGTAGAGAACAATTTGATACAAGTTGGTAAGATTTTTGAAAGACCTAAAATTCCTATATTCCCATAATTGAATTCTATGCCAGCCATTTGAGTTCTTCAAATTCCATCCTTAGCTCTTATTCCATCACCTCAAGCTCAAATTGCAACCCCTACTAGTCAAACTAGTGAGATAGGAGAGTTGAAAAGCTTGTTACAATAATTTAGAAATGAAATAGTGTAACTCAAGATACAATAATATTATTTTAATAGGCCCTATCAACAACAAAATTAGACCACTTATTAGCCCTTCAAAGATCAAAGGCCTCCTTATCAAGGTTTTGAGAGAATAAACCACCTTATCAAACACAAGGAGCCATAACTCTAGCTAAGTCATATGCTTCCCTTGATCCTAATTCTCCCTCCACTTCAAAGGCCATTTCTCCCAACCCACCTCAAAATAACTTGAAGTAGGATTTAGATTGGAAGTCTTCAAATCTCAATGATGCTCAAAACCAACCAAGCCTTGGTATCACAAAACATCACTATGCCACAAATGACATAAGAAGAGTTTTATTTTCAAGGAGGTCAGTACCAAGATACAAGTTTGGCATCATAAGGAGAGACTTGACAAGTTTAAGCACAGCCTAATGCCATTAATATAAATTGGCAAGTGGATGATCATGTTGCTTTTACTTAGGGTGTTGAAACTAATGGTAAAAGTGGTCAAGTTACAACTGTAACTAGAGATAAAAAAAGAGCCATTGATGACCTACAAGAGGTGAAAAATGTTTCAAGTAACCCTAATGTTGTTTATAAGAGTACAAAAAAATAAATTTCTACCCCCACAATAGAAAAAAATTAAAATATAGAGGTTAGTAAAGTTCATCAAATACCCTTAGTTTGTGAGCAACCAATTCTTCAAAAGTTACAACCTAAGGTTGGTGGATCTCAGTTCAATATAGTGGATCAGATGAATAATTTTAATATCAAAATTAACATGTGGGATTCTCTTTCCATTCCAAGACAAAAATATATGCTCATCCAAGAGCTTTTAGCTCTCAAATTGTCTCCAAAACTGGTTGACAAAGGAGTTGTCTCAAATAATTTGGATTAGCCAACTAAGCAACAAGTACAAGTAAATAAGATGGAAAAGGTGGATAGAACTAAGGTAAGAACAAATAAAAATCCTCATTTATACCTTTATTTGATAATAGGTGATACTTTGGTTTATAATTGTATGGTGGATAATGGAGCTAGTAGTATAGTCATGCCTAAACAGATTGCAGAGAAGCTCGACCTTGTTTAGGAGCCAAACACTAAGGGGATATTTCAACTAGATGGGTCATAAAAAAAGATGGTAGGCATCATAAAATATCTAAAAGTGACATTAAATGCTTGTCCTAATGTTACTATTCAATAGGATGTTGTTGTGGTAGACTTGCCTCCTTACTTTGCTATGTGCCTTTCAAGGGACTTCACCTCAAAGATTGGGAGATATTTGTTAGCTGATTGGAATTATTTGTTGTTTATAACTAGGTATGGTACCAAGGAAATAATTCATTCTGAACCTATTTCATATTTCCATATGGAGCCATATATGCTAAGTGTTGTAAACACTAACTATATCATCTCAGATGATGTGCTAGAAACTACTGAAGTAGAAAATGGATCAACTTTGGATGGAGTTCCAAATTTATTTTTTAATGAGTGGGCTTCTAATTTGCATGAGCATGATCCTTATAATCTGATTGAATAAGAAGGAATTGGTGTGTATTGCCTTCATGAGAATGACGTACTAATTCTAACCATGGTTAAGGATGATGAATCTAGTGAAGGTTTATGACAATTGTACTTTGATGGGTCAAGGAATAAACATGGTTCCAGAGCTAGAATGATGTTGGTTTCTCCAACAAAGCAAAGGTATTTCTCTTCTATTAAATTTTAGTTTGATTATTCAAATAATATTGCTGAGTATGAGGCACTAGTTCATGGTTTGCATTGAGCTATCAAGATGAAAGTCAATAGCTTGCAAGTTTTTGGTGATAGTAAACTTATAGTTTACTAAGGAAGAGGTTCAAATGCATGTAAAAATTTGTTTCTTAAATATTACAGGCATAGGATATGGGACTTACTTGAAATTTTTTAAGCTTTTAATATTTAGGCAATACCAAGAGGTAAGAATAAACACATAGATAGGTTGGCTACCTTTGGGGCATAATTTAGTATCTCAACTGATATGAAAAGTGATAGAATTTAGTCAAATATAAAAGTGGTTGTAAGGCCCTCTATTCTAGATAATCAAGAAAATTGGCAAGATTTCGAAGATGACAATCAAATTGTGAGATTCTTACAAGAAGAGGTTGAGTTTTCTTCAAGAAACCAATCAAAGTATTTGCACTAGTATGGTGATCAAGTTATGCAACTAAGAACAAATAAGTTGCCCGAGAGATTGGTAACACTTGAGAACATTTTCAATGGTGATGATGAGTTAAGGAAGGAAAAGTCATCCTTGTCAACAAAAGAAGAACTCTATGCCAATGTAGAGATTGCAACTAATAAGATTTTGAAGCTGGGTAAGGTATGCACTCCTTCACAAAAAGAAGCTTTCATTGAGTTATGCACAATTTTTGCTGATGTATTTGCATGGCAATATAGTGATCTCAAGGGATTTGATCCAAGTTTAGCTCAACACACCATTGAGTTAGAGGCTAAAACTAAACTGTCAAGATAAAGACAAAGGCCCATTAATCTTAAGCTTGAGCCTCTGATGAGAGCTAAGATTCACAAGCTCATAGAGTCAACTATTATATTTTCAATCAAGCACTCAACTTGGGTGGAAAATCTTGTTCCAGTACAAAACATGAATGGTGAGATTAGATTGTGTGTTAAATTTTGTGATTTAAATAGGGATTCACTTAAAGATCACTATCCATTACCATCAATGGAACAAATTTTACAGCTTGTTGCAAGTTCAAAGAGGTTTTCTTTGTTGGATGGATATAGTGGCTATAATCAAGTTTTGGTCAAAAAAGAGGACCAATTTAAGAGAACCTTCACAACCAAGTGGGAGACATTTGCATATAGAAAGATACCATTCAGTTTAACTAATGCTGGAGTAAATTTTTAGAGAGCCATAGATATGGAATTCCAAGGTCTTCTTAAGAAGTTTTTACTTGTTTATTTAGATAATTTAACAGTGTTTTCAAAGAGTGCAGAAGATCACATGGTTTATCTCAAGAAAGTGTTTGAAAGGTGTAAGCAATTTGGGGTATCTCTAAACCCGAAAAAATATTTCTACTCAGTTCATGAAGGTAAGCTTCTTGGACATGTTGTTTCAAAGCATAGTTTAAGCATAGATTTTGAAAGGGTAGGCTCCATTCTTGCACTTTCCTTGCCTAAGCACAAAAAGGATATGCAAATCTTCTTTGAGAAAATCAACTTCATAAGGAGATATATTTTAGATTTTGCCATTTTAGCTAAGTCACTTACAACCATGCTAAAGAAGAATCAGAGCTTCAGTTAATCCAAAGAAGGAATTAAAAGTTTTGAAGATATTAAGAAGGCCACAGCTAGTTCCCCTACAGTTATAAATCCAAATTTCATTTTGTATACTTATGCTAACTTGACACCATTTAAGGTATTCCTATGCAATAAAAACATGAGGCTTTAGAGTAGCCAATAGCTTTATTTAGTCAAGGCTTAAAAGAATATGAAACAAGGTACTCTTTTATTGAAAAACATGTACTTTCAGTTATAAGGTCTCTTAAAAAGTTTAGATACTTGTTGTCTAACAATAAAATACACCTAGTGGTTCCCCATCCAAGCATCAAGGAGTTTCTTTTGAACAAAGATATAAATGAGAAGAAAGCTAGTTGGATAACCAAGGTAATGGATTATGACATAGAAATTAAGGTCACAAAGCTTATTAGAGGCAAAGGACTTTGTAAGCATCTAGCTGAAGACTTGCAAGAGACTAATGAGGCTGTTTTGGTGTTAAATAAGAAAAAGGTTGCAGCTAGTCATACCTCAGCTTCTAGTTAGTTTCATGACTTGGTAAGATATCTCCAAGATGGTAATTATCCCTCTCATCTAGGTGCTTCAAAAAGAAGATATTTTAGGTTGAAATCAATTCCATTTTTGCTTATTGATGGTGTTTTGTTCAAGAAATATATCAATGGCATGTTGCTAAGGTGTATAGAGCCAAGCCAAACTTAGAGATTGCTTGAAGAATTTCATGATGGACATGGTAAACATTTTTCTATAATAACTACAACCCTTAAGGTCATGAGAGGTGGGTACTCTTGGCCTAGCTTATTTAGTGATTACCATTCATCAGTAAGGAAGTACAAACAATGTGCTATGTTATTGGAAAAAGTAAAACTTGTAGCTTCACCTCTTTAACCAATTAAGGTGGATCAACCCTTTGTCCAATGGGGATTAGAATTTATTGGTCTCATAAATCCTCCTTCAAGTTTAGGACATAAATTTATTCTAACTGCTATAGATTATTTCACATGTTGGATAGAAGTAATGGCATTGAAAAAAGCAAATGAAACCAATATTCTAGATTTTTATGAAGGTTTGCTTACTAGATTTGGAGTTCCTTCAACCATTATTTTTGATAATACAATGGATTTTATGAGAACTAGGATTAGCCAATGGGTTGTTCAACATGGAATTTATATTAGCACTTCATCAAACTATTATCCACAAGGTAATGGCCTTGTTGAATCTATGAATAAGAACCTATTGAAGATCATAAAGACTATTAAAGACAATCAGAGGTCATGGCATCTCAAGTTGAAGTCAGCTCTGTGGGTTGATAGGATCACCTACCAAAGGTCAATAACCAACTCTCCTTACAAGATGGTATATGGTAAGGAAGCGAGGTTACCCATTTCTCTTGAGTTTCCAGATTTAGAACTAATGCATCAGCTTGGATTATTAGAGAATGAGCCTATGGAGATCAGGTATGTTAAGCTTATGGAGTTAGAAGAAATAAGAAATCAGTCTGTGCTAGCCATGGAAATTCATCAAGAATAAGTGAAGAGAGTGTTTGACAAAGGAGCTTCTTCACGAAGTTTCAAAAAAGGAGATATGGCCCTCAAGTGGGATGATGATAGAGCTAAACCAGGATGGCACACAAAGTTTGACTCTATTTGGAGTGGACCATACACAATCTCCAGTTGCAAGTCCCATAATGCCTTCCAGCTTGTAAAGATGGATGGTGAGGATCTTCCAATCCCAATCAATGGGATACATCTGAAATATTACTACTGAAGAGGTTGGCCCCTTGTATGTATTTTATTTTCCTCTAAGTGTTATTTAAGCACATTAGTTTAGTTCTGTTTTATCCCAAATAAGTGCTTTGTTTAGTTAGTTTTCATGTTTTGTGTGTTTCCCTTCTTACTTTGAAAGATGAAGGTTATCTTTTCTAGGTCAAAAGAGAATTTACAGTCATGGACCATATTTGCCATTATTTTAGGGTTGAATTAACATGCATATGGTCTGAGTTCTCAAGCATAACATGCATGTTTCCCAGTTGAGTTGCCAAAATGTTGACAATTTTGACCCCACACATCAAATTTCAACCCTTATCATTCAAAACTTGCATAACCATGCCTTTTATCTAGGTGTTAGGAATTAGTCTTTGCAATTTTCTTGAAAGGGTCGTCTTCAACAAATCTGAAGAAATTAGGCTTTTCTAAAAGTCTAAAGGAATTGACATTTTATAAAATCTGAAAGGTCCTTTACAACTTTCTTGAAGGGTTATTTTCCTTCAAAAAAGTCCTTTTTAACTTTTTCAAAGGGCAAGAGGACCATTCCTTTTTTTTTGAAGGGATACTTTCAGTTTTGTCGAAGGGTCTATTTTAAAAATCTGAAAGGACTTTTCAAACTTCTGAATGGTGCATTTCAGAAAAGCTGAAGGTTATCTTCCCTTCAAAAAAAGGCATTTTCAAAGACAAAGGGAGACTTGAATGCATGAAGGGTTCAGAGAGTTTAACGTTGGATGACTATTCAAGGAGAGTTTAACATAGAATTTCATGCATGCACTCTTATCTATCTTGTTAATTAAAGCCTTTTCAAACACTTCCAACTCAACTTCAAGTGGAGTTTTCTCTTTGAAGATTAGTGTAGCATCATGCATGAATAGAATTGAAATACCAAAGATCCATGCACATTTGAAGAATTTAATCTTTATTCTAAATAAGGATTATGAAATGGGGTCATCATCATTTTCAATGCCAAAGAGTTTTTCATGCAAGGTATAAGACAAAAGAAATTGTTTGAAGGCTTGGTTATCTTGGAATAGCTGGAGTTGGACTTGGGGTGATGTGGGAGTTGATCTCCTCTTCTATTTTCAGTGCCAATTTCTTGGATTTTGTATGCTTTTTCTATATAAGTTGGCTTTTTTAGGCATTTTAAGGATCCCTCTTTTGGTTAGATCAGACTCTACCAAAATTTGAGCTTTGTAACCTTTTTTAGATAAATAGAAGGACTAATTTTAGATTCCAAGATGCTAGTATAGTGTATTTATGTCACTAATTTTCATATGTGATAAAATTTCCTTCCTTGTCAAGTCTTGATTCTTACCTAGTAGTATAGTTGATCAGATTATGTAGGTCATGTTCTATGTTTGATGTCTTTTGGCTGAGTTCATAGTGGATATAAGTGGTTGGTTATTGCCTTGAATCAAGCATATTCCATCATTTCCCTCAATCTTTGATCATTAGATAAATACCTTTTCACAAAATACTGATGCATAAGAGTCAATTAGAGTTGAAAGTTCAATCTTTTTCTTGTTTAATCAGTGTTTTTAGAAGTTCAAATTGAGTGGATGAACCAAAATATAGGTGTATCACCATCATTAGATAGGATTTCCTTTTAATTTCATTTCTTACCTTTTTCTCAATAGTTTGTAGTGTAGATTATAGATCCTAATTGATACACCAAAGAGAGCTAGCCCTTATAATCTAGATATTCAATCTACTAATTAGGCCACCCACAGCCTAAGATTGTTTACATGTTTTAGTAGACTATGATGGCCTGAAACTACCTCCACAAGGGTGTGAGTATGGTTGACAATAGGTACATGAGACTCACTCGAGCTGATGAGGGTACGACACTGGATATCATTACTAGAGGTAGAGTTAACATGACATGAGGTAGTCATAGAATGACTAGAGACCATTGTAGTACAACATGAGATAACCATGACATGAGCTGAGGCATAACTAGATAGAGCATAGGATGAGATTGATCAACATTAGACTGAGCTAGCTTGAGAGTAGACTAGAGGAGTGGACATGCCTAGAGATAAGGTAGATAAACTATTTGACATAGAGTAGACTGTGGCTTGATTATTCGCTAGACAAAGATTGAAGTATTTATTAGAGGTAGGACTATCATAGATATATCCTAGTCATAGGCTAATTTGGATAGTTTCATATGTATAACCATGCATGTGGCAATTTTGGGGAGTGCAAGCCCAGACTTAGAGGAAGCCATGTGATGTACCTAGAGAAAAAACATGTATTTTTTGTAGTATATATAATTGTTTCTCATTATTAACATGTGTGTATATGATTTTATGTGTGATGTGTATACTTAATTTGATATAGACTACTATATACATGTGATTAAATAGTAGGAACTGATAATAAATAACCCATGTGCACACACATATACAAGTGACATAGAGGTTACTGGTGAGAAAAGGGAGGAAAGGCTCACCCTACCACCATAGGTGACTATCTTAGAGGGCCACATGGGCCCTAGACATGAAAAGTATTGAGGTAGAACCCATTGATCAGGTGCTGCAGGGGATCACCTTCAAGGGTTGAGAGATGATAAGCCCCATTCTTTAGAGAGGCAATGATAACGAAGGGGCCAAACCACTTATGCATGAGTTTACCCTTCTTACAATGCTCCTTATAAAAAATAAGGACCGTATCACCTACCTTGAATGGATGAGGCTACACTAATTTATTGAATTAGTGGTATCAACACTATTGGTAAGTACAGTTGTGCTCAAGATCAACCAGGCATCACTCATCTAGCTTCTCAAACTTGACGAGGTGAGCGACACGTTCTTAATCATCAGAGAGATATCTAAATGTTTTAACCCACAATCAAGGGATTAAGACCTCTAAAATAAAAACAACCTTAGGCTCATTCATGAGAGAGTATGGGGTTGCCCCTATGGCCATCTAAAAGCTAATTTGGTAGGCCCAAAGGGTAGGATAAAGCATGAGATGCCAGTCCCTCTTGGACTGGGCAATAATATAGAGAAGTATCTTCTTCAAAGTATTATTTGAAGATTTTAATTTCCTATTTCCCTTGGGGTAATGGGTGTAGGAGAAGTGGAGCTTAAACCCATAGCATTTAGTGAGCTCATATATCTCGAGGATTTGGAATCCTAGGCCATTATTGACCATAATCATAGTGGGGATGTTGAACCTACAAATGAGCTAGGTTAGGACAAACTTGGTGATGGTCTTCCCATATATGCTGCTAAGAGGCATGGCCTCAACCCACTTCATAAAATTGTTAATGGCAGTGATGAACCAATGATTGCCATCAAAAGAGGTGGGTTTGAACTCACTAACAAAGTCAAGATCCCAAATCAAGAAGGGCCAAGGTCAAAATGGAATGTAAGAGGCCTATAGGGGCATTGATGGCATCCCTAGTGACGTGGTACATCTTACATTTATTTTTGTATTAGATTACATCTTTAATAAGAGTGGGCTAGTAGTAGTCCATCCTGATAATATGTTGAGCAGTGACTCACCCTCCTAGGTGGCCACCATAAACACTCCCTAAGACTCCTCTAATGCGAGAAGAGCATCCTCAAGGGAAAAACACTATATCAACACACCATCTAGATTCCTCTTGAACAAGATGCCACCTATGATGACATAGTAAATGATGAGCTTGTAGATATGATAACATTCCTATAAAGGAGAGTTTATGGGATAATATTGGGCTTAAGGTAACAAATAATGTCCTAATACCAATCACACTCAATAACCTCAACATGATCGATCAAGTAGACCATCTCATCAGGAAAGGCATCATCAACCAATGTCAAACTAGGGTCAGGTAGTGGGCACTCAATGAGTTACTCAACTACAACCAGACCCTTTGTGGACTTTTGGTTAACAATGTGGAGGTTGAACTCTTAAAGAAACATGATCGACCTTGTAGTCCTACCAGCAAGGTGTGTCTTACCAAGCAAGTACTAGAGTGGATCTGATTGGACAATCATGTTGGTGGTTTTAACCAACATGTAATGTCTCAACTTCTTCATAGCAAAGACAAGGTAGAGACACTGTCGCTCAACAAGAGAGTAGTTGAGCTCTGAACTAACTAGCATATGAGAGATGTAGTAAACAAATCTCTCTTTGCTAGTGACATCATTTTGACATAGCATGCCCTCAATAGAAAGATCAATGATAGAGATGTATATGATGAACTCATGACCCTGAATGGGTACCATCAAGATGGGAGGATTATGAAGTATGCTCATCAAATCCTCAAAAGCCACTTAGACTTTAGCAGACCACAAGAATGATGTGTTCTTGTGTAAGAGATGTGTGAGGGGTATGGATTTGTGAGCATACTCCTCAAAGAAACATCTAAGAAAGTTAAGGCTTCCAAAGAAGGATTGTAAGTAAATGAGGTTACGTGAGGGAGGCATTTCAAGGATTGCCTTGGTATTCTCTAGATCCACTTCAATGCCCATTTATGAAATGAGGAAGCCAAGAAGATTTATAGCAGAGACAACAAAAATGCACCTCTTGGGGTTAAGACTAATGTGATAATCCCTGAGATGCTTAAGATTATCTTGAGGTCTCACACATGCTCAACCTAATTGTAGGATTTGCCAAGTAAATCATTGACATAACACTTAACAATCTTATAGATAAAGTCATGAAAAACATGGGTTACATGATGCTAATACATGGCCCTAGCATTCTTCAAACCAAAAGGCATAGTGGAATAATAAAAGGTACTCATGGTGTAGTGAATGCCATCTTGTGCTGGTCTTTGGGTATAATCTAGATTTGGTTATAACTTGATAATCCATTTATGAGGGACATGATCTTAAAACCAACTATAGAATCAACAATCTGTTTAATCAAAGAAGTAGGAAAATTATCCTTTGGACAAGCCATATTGAGATCCTGAAACTTGATGCAAATCTAAATCACTCCATTCTTTTTGAGAGTAGAAACAATGTTGGGAACCCATCGGGGATAGTCAATAGCTTGGATAAAACCAACTCAGATGAGTTTTTCAATGTCAACTTTGACTAACTGAGAGACTTTAACCACCATTGATTATTACTTTTGGAGAATGGGTCGTGTCCCATCATCCATAACAAGATTATGGAAAATGATGTTGGTATCCATGCTCTTCATATCGGTGTATTCCCAAGTGAATAGATCCAAAAATTTATGCAAGAAGGAGACCAAAACATCTCATTCCTATAGAGTAAGGCTAGCACTGATCTTGATGATATTTGCCTTGCTATAGTGGAAAGGTTGACATCTATGAATCCTTAAACATCCATATCATTGCCTTCCTCAGAACCCTTAGGTGTGAGAGTTAGTGATTGATATAACACTTCAAGTTTAACCACTAAGGCATTCACTATGGGGATGCTAGGGGTTGGATCATCAATGAGAGAGATATCCAAACCTAAATGATTAAGGGGATAATAATAATTATAACAAGCTCATATGAGCATGGTGTAAGCCTTTATTTCCTTGAATAGGTTGTGTGTTGTAACATGAATGAAATAACACTTGAGATCAGACTCTTCTACTCTAGCAATCTCAGTGGGAGATGCATTTAGAAAGCTTATACTCTAATGGGCAAAGTGCAACATGACATGGATCTCAATGTCTGAGGAGACATCTTGAAAGAGGTCTCCAAGAAGAGAAGAGTTAGCCTAACATCATGGAGTAGAAGAGGGAGGTGGCCACTACATGTGAATTCTAAAGGAGTGAATGTTGATCGATACTTAGCTGGATCATATCATTCATCCTTGAGAAAATGAGACTTATAAGTAGGGTGTGTGTGTGAATCCATATATATCCATGAAGAGACAACCAAATCCTTGATTAAGGGCTTTGTTTTTATGTAGAGAAATGCACAGGGATATAGGTTTGCCTTAATAGTATAAACCTTACCTTCATGCATAAATTGAACCATGCAAAATGTGGCCAATGTGACAACCTGCATGAGAGTAGTCCAGGATGGCCAAGAATCATGTTGTATGAAAGATCCATGTATAACAAACAAAACTTAATCCTAACTATCTTGGGGCCAAACTTAACTCGAAGCTTTACATTCCCCACTAGTGCAACTATGTCATTATTGAAACCAACGTAGTTATGACAAGAATCAAAGAGATTATTTTGATTGATCCTAATCAGATTAAACACATGCAAGGGCATGATATTCAATGTAGTTCCTTCATCAACGATGTATCTCTTAACACGATAGTAATCAATGGAGGTCTCAATATAGAGAGGGAAATTAACCCTCTTTATAAGAACTGAAGCATTTGGTAAAGAGGTGAGGTTAAAATATAATATGGGAGGGTGAGGGTACTCAGATGAATTAGAGTTAAACAAAACTTCAAAATCATACCATAGTGGGCCCTCATGAGAGAGACCAAGCTCATCAAAGATGAAGCCCTTTTGCTCAAGGCAAAGGCGAAGAAAGTCCTAAATGGAGATCCCAATCGAGAGACCCTGTAACTCCTTTATGATGAAATATGTTGTCTAGCCTAGGGAGGGATGTTACATTGAAAGTCAAATCTAACTTTGGGATTCCCTACCCTCATGGGTTGGATAGGAGGCCCAACATCACTAGTCGCTCTAACAGGGTTGGTGACCTAACCTGAGTACATGTTGACAAAGCACTCATACCTAATAGAGTCTATGTTAATAGTAACAATGACCTTGATACTCTCATGCTTGGCTTTCCCTCTCAGGTCATCCTGTGAAGAGGAGTCAGAAGAGGTGGAAGAGCAAGAAGGGGAACGGGGGGCCTTAGCCTTTGATTTCTTCTTCTTCTTCTTCTCTTTGTTGAGGTCAAACAGAGGCTTTTTGAACATATTCAATTTGTGGTTGGGTTTCTCAAGATGAGAACTCTAAGATGGAGGTGAGGCTTGTGCGCTGGAATTTTGGGTGACATAATTGATATCTTCTTACCCTTTCATCTGATGGTAATTATAAAACTTGGTTGGGTCATAAGGAAACACCATCCATTATTTTGCTAAGCTTGATTCAAAAGCCTTATTTTTAGTTGGTTATTTTCTCAAAGCATTCACCTCACAGCTATCCTTTTATCCTTCTTCTTAGGATGAGAATCAGTAACAACATCACTGATTGTATTATGATTGTGATCATGAAAAGAGGATGAATTTTGGGTTGGTACAGGTTGCATCCATACATGTACTTCAAATACTTCAATTTTTAGACACTCATTAATAACTTCAATATATGAGGTGGGCTCACGCCTTAGGATCTCAAGGTAACCCTCCTACCTTAATGCTCATGTAAATATGTCATAAAGTTGATCATCCAAGAACCTATTTCTACATGTATGTATGATAGAATGCCACCTATGCACAAAGTCAAAGTTTGACTCACCCTTGGCCTATGCCATGGAGGTGCGTGATTGGATGTTGAGGTTGAAAGGTGTAGAGATATCAAAGTACTAGAGGAAGTCATCTAGAAGGAGCTAGTAATTAGAGATAATCTGGAGGCAGATTCTAAAACCAAACTAGAGCTTCAACTCATAGAGAATGAGCAAAGATCTTTAACATCATGCCTTTATCCTATTCCCAATCTATACATGCCATCATGAATGTTGTAATATGCTTCTTGGGACTAGAGTCTCGAGTCCCATTGAACTTAGGTAGTTTAGGGATAGGAGTAGGAAGGGTAATAACATGTACCAAAGGGGATAGAGGATTTTGACAAATATCCTCATAGGCACGATTGATAATGGGCTAGTGTTGAGCTTCAGGAGGAGGCTCATGATGGTAATGATGATGGCTATGCCCATAAACATCATCATAACCATGACTACAAAGAGGAAAATGTTGAGGTGGCTACTGATAAGGGGGATGCTCATGCCAAAAATCATCTCTACCATGGGGTGGGTAATGACCATGAAAAGGATATTATTCCCCACAGGGGTGATGGTACAATGGGGCATACTCATGTAAATGGTCATGATAACCTAAGTCTCCATGGTGTTGGTCACATTATATTAGATGAATATTAACTTGAGGGTGTTGATTATTAAGATAGGAATTCCACAGATCTCTAGTCTATAAGTGGTGATTGAAATTAACATGCTCATCTAAAACTCTAAAGGAAGGACTAGGAGGTTGGGAGGCATCTTCATTATAAAGATACCTCATCGAGTTTGAATACCTATGACCCATGACATGGATATGAAGGGTTTCTTGTTGTAGAGTCTCCTATTGATAAAAAGGTGGGGAAATCATGTGGGAACTAGTTGAGGCACTCAAAATCAAATGGGTACAAGCTCTATCTCTAGAGGAAAGATGCCATCGATTCCTAGTGGGAAAAGGATCCACTTCATTCACCCGAAGGTATCTATGGTAATCATCAATGATCGCATATGGCTCATCAAGTCCTAGTCACATAAGGGGTTTGTCATCACCTCAAATGGGTAAATGAGACATAACATGAGGCTAAGAAGAAACATCCTTAGATGAATGAAGCTTAAACTAGTGAAAAGGGGACCAAGTTTGTTGGTTATAGATCTACCAATCTTATTTATTTTTGAATGAGAAAGGGTCTGTACCACCATGATGGGTTAATAAAACCTCTTGGATCTTATGGTTTCTATTGTGTGCCATTACAACCATGACTTGCTCATGAGTGAACTCAGGGATAAGGCCTTAAATCTGAAAGGATTGACATCCTAAGGGTGTGAGATTGACCATGGATGCATTGAAATAAGAGCAATATGGGAGAGAACATAAAAGGCAAACCAATGAAGAACTAACAAGGAGAATGACACAAAACCAAATCAAGAGAAAACAACCAAGGTGAGAGCTAAAACACAACTGAAAGTAAAGCCTAACAACTAACAAAGGGGAGTTGACTAAGAGAGCTCTAAACGAGATAGAACTAGGGTGAGACTATATGTGAGGTCCCACCAAACATGCTAGAATGTAGCTCTAAGAATTTTAATGGAATGACTAGTGTTTGGCAATGGGGTACAAAAGGTACTTAAACAAACCACCAGGAGGTTATAAGACTCAAGGCTTTTATGGGCTATAAGAGATCTATAGTGGCTTTCTAGTTTTTTGGCTTACACCAAGCTATAAATAGACTTGTAAACTAGGTTATGGGTAGCACGATCAAGAGTATAAAGGATACAGGTATCTCTAGTGGATCTAACCATAGTAAAATAAGTAGCTAAGATTAGACAACTGATTACATACAAATTATGGAAATAACAATGTCGAATAAAGAGAGCTAACAAATGATATATAAAATTAGAATCAAAGGCACTTTTAGGCCAAATGAAATACATTTTAAGCAATAAAAATATTTTCAAGCATGGGTTCAAGAGCATGCATATTTTAAGTTTGAGCTATCTTTTACTTTCACCACTATTATTTTCTAACAATGCAATTTTCTAGTTTAACAAGAGAGAGAATGTTTATGCGAGTTGTATTGATTGTTTATAGAATACATGAACCTATTACTCAATGAAAAACATTTCCAATGCAAGCATAAAATATAATGGAAGATATTCCAATCAATGAAGATAATATTTAACCATATATAAATGCATAAGCTTTATAAACTATCCTAGATAATGCCTTAACAAGCTAAATCACTAAAAAAAAAAAAACCCTAGCATGTATACTACTACAAACAAACAAGAATTTCAATTTGCAAAGCAATGTGCCCTCATATAAAACTAAAGAGAGATGTGCAAAATTTTTACCAATCGATTATCTAAGCTAAGAAGCAAGAGAAGAAGAGGATCAGGCTGTTTGTAAGCTAAGTCTAGACTAAGAGCCAAAAGTTGTGGAAGAGGTGAAGGAGAAGTTATAAATCTATGAGAGAGTCAATGCAAGAAGCATAAGTGATAGGTTCAATGGAGTATTGAGGGACTAAGGAGAAACCCACAAGATTTAGGAACATTGTAGAGAGTAATATAAATCACCAAGATAAGTTGTAGTTATGTAGTGCATCCATTGTCACAATGAAAGCTATTATGCCAAACAAGAACCAAGAGAGCTTCAAGGAGGTAGCCAAGCTTTGATTGTAATGATCAAGTGGGAAGATCATAGCAAGAAATCTAGGAGATAGTGAAGAGAGAAGATCAAAATGAATGAGGAAAAGGCATATATTTCAACTGTAATCTACTAACAAGCAAAAAACTAGCCATTTCTAGCTATTTGGGCCCAAATAGGGCACTTTGTCATGCATTATGCCTTGGCCACAACTTTTGTGAATGAAATGTGTGGCCTAGACCATGGGTTTCCTCCCTAAGCCATGGTTTGGGTGTAAAAGCCACCTAGGGTGGTTAAAAAGCCTTCAAAAGGACCCCTGAGGGTCCTTAGATCCTATCTAGCTTTAAAAGGGACTGAGATGGACTGAGGATGTGTAGGGGATGAGAATATGATATGAGAAAGGTCCAAGTGAGTGGTGAATATCTTAAAGTGGGATAACTAGGGATGGTAGTTTGCATGTGATCTAATGTGTAATCATAGGGAGGAGTAGGGTCATGGGAAGTATGATTACATATGCCCCTGAGGTATAAGTAGTCGGTGTTCGAATGAATAAGGAGTGATGTGTAATACATAGAAGCCACACAAAAGTTAAAAAAAAGCAAGAAATGAAAAGATAAAAGAGAACATTACCTACACTTTTTAGGTGAGGATGGTGGTAGAAGAAATTGATAGCATGTTCCATGGGTGAGAGTGCAAATGTTGTATAATCCAAATGCAACTCTAGCTCCATCTCTAACTCCTGAAAAGAAGGTACATAAGTGATATCAAATCAAATCATACAATCTAGAATGACATTGACTAAGGCATCAACCCTAGTGTTCTACCTACTAGGTATATGGGTGAACTAAACATGTTCAAAGAAGGAGCACAAATCACACACCTCCTCAAAGAGGGGGAGTAATTCATAGTTAAGAATGACCCAGATACTGGTGAGTTGAGACATGACTAACAATGAGTTAGGGAATAACTACACATAACACACACCTAACTCACAAGTATCAATCAAGGCACCAATGATTATGTGATACTTGGTGACATTATTCATCTCACTGGTAAGGAAGAAACCAACTTCAACAAGCTCATGGCCCCACAAATCATCGATAACCCAAGCCATAACTACCAATCCTAAGTTGCCCCGACTATTGCCATCTGTGTGAATCACCACTGAGAGGTGTAGCATGATAGGGTTTGAGTATGAAAAACTAGTAACTACAAAAATATAATATCAAAGAAAGGTAGTATAAGTGAGTTGTACAAGGGAAACAAATAATGAAACCAAGTCACAACCAAAGTGGTTGACCAACATTGGCCATGGTAAGAGGTAACTAGGGAAAGTGGGGGAAGTTCAGGGGAGATGAAGACTAGTCAATAAGACTAGAGCAAGTCCCAAACCACCGTATCCATGTAACAACCCTACCTATAACCATGACAAAAGAGAGAGAGAGGGAGTTAGAATTAATTAATTAAAAAAATTTAGAGAGATGACTTACTAAAAAAAGTACAAGTAACTTCTATCCTTGGGTACCCACGAGATGGGGCATGGGCCTGAGAGGTCAATGTGGACCCAAAAGGGGCTTTGAAGACCAAAAATGGGGCCAAAGTGGGCCCAAAAAAGCCTCATATTAGAAAATAGAGGATGCTAATATGCTCAAAATGTGCCAAAACCCCTAAGATGGAGGTTTGGTGGTTTGGAATGTAAAAAAGGGTAAAACACCCAAAAAGGGCCCATAAAAAGCAAGAAAAAGGGCTAAAAAGAGGAGAAAAGAGTAAAAAGTAAATTAATTTCACTCTTGTTTTCACTCTGAGAGAGACAAAGAAGATCCCACAATCCACCAAAGCCCAAGTAGAGCAAATGAGGACTCGGGAGCACGCCACATATGCAAACAATTGTCTAGGTAAGTCCTTTGACCAATTATTTTATCAATTTTGTTCATTTTATGGGTTTGGGAGGCCCTAAACTCATTTTGACTCATTTTTAATGATTTTATGGATGAATCAGGTGAAATATATAGTTGAAATGATGGGCTTGATAAGAGAAAGAATCCAAGATAAACAAGAGGGTGAACCGTTACCCAAAAAATGAAAAATGGGGAGTCGTAGGGATCCCTAAGGTGCCACACCCTGAGCCACGACCTGGTTGGGAAAAACCATGGCTTGGGGAACTAATAGGCCATGGGGGCCATAGTTTGGCCCACTTCCAGGCTGTGACTTCACCTAGAAAGCCATGGCTTGGGTAGTGAGGCCCTAGGATAGGCCCTTGGGAGCTTGAAAGAGCTTGGGAGGTTCTAAAAAGGGCTAGAATAAGAAAGAAAAATGGGAAATAAGCATAGTAGATAAATATAGATGTTATTACTTATATTTACTCATTTCATGGTGAGTCTACTACTCCATTTATCTATTTCTTGCTTGTGTAGACTCACAAAGTAGTTATCATACCAAAGGAGGAAGAGCCGTTATAGGTGAGGGAGCAACTAACACAGAGAGATAGACCATCCGAGATGACCAACCAAGAAAGGGTGCCATCATGGTTGGCTGAGGAGGTAGATGCTCTACCTATGGAAGACCAAGATGTACTATGAAGTGCAAGACTTTAAAAGTTGGTATATGTTCTTTCATTGCATTACTCTAGGGACTTAGTGAATATGATAGTGACCACATGGGTACCCGAGAGACATGTGTTGTAGCCTGGGCCTGAGCTAAGGCCATCCTAATTATTGAGGATTTCTACTAGCTATATGAGGCTAAGATTATGGGGAGAGAAATAGAGATACCATAGGTGCATGATATATCTATAATTGAACTCTACCTAGTGGGACCCTACCCTCAATAAAATATCCATGGAGTACAAATCACATAGTTATCACCTGGGGTACCACCACTATAAACAGTGATAACGAGCACTATGGTCAGGAGGCTCTATTCTAGCCTAAATACAAGGTGACTACCACTATATTGGATAGGAATTGTCTAATGCATAGAGGGAGGACAAATATATGTGTGGGGCTAGTATATCTTGGGTGGACTATACCAGTAAATGGATCACATCTGGTGCACAAGGTCAGGTGGATTGACACAACCTAGGTTACTCATATCGTGAGCTTACATGAGGCTCTCACTGACATGATTGAGGACACCATGGGGTAATGATGCACACCCTGCACTAGAGAAAGGCATGATATGGGCTACACAGTTCATTGATAGGGTTGGGCCTATATGAATTACCTTAGATCTAGATGTAGTGGGCAATTACGTCTATGATTGATACAAATTCATGGTGTGGCTAGAAGATGCATGGGTAGAGATCCATGTGGGACATGAGGAATTTTGAGGTCCATAGGAGTCATACCAATGTTTAGTGAGAAATACTCTATTAGTGTGGGAGAGATAGACACAACCTAGGCTAGTTAGGGCTGAGCACAACGAGCAGTAGAGATAGAATGAGGAGGGTAATATAGAAGAAAGGTAGCAACTCCAAGGGTTACAACCACTGGGAGGAGCGTGACCTAATGGAGGGCCATATAGGCCATATGCATGACCAAGAATTTTTGCTAGATAACACTTTATCTTTGTACTCATCCTTAGCGAGAGCCAATATATGACTAAGATATATGCTCTGTGTGTTTGTATAGGAGACCAACTTAACATGACTAGACCCCAAGTGGACCTATTATTGAGGGAACTATTCCTTAATGTGGTAGTGATACCACTCATGGAGTAGGTGTCATATCTAATAACAGGGGCAAAGCTACATACTCACTTCTAGTAGGTGGGTACATGAGCCTCACTCAAGTTGGTGAGGGCATGACATCGAATATTATAACTAGAAGTAGAGTCAACACAACATGAGGTAATTATGACATGACTAGAGACTGCTACAACATAACCTGAGATAATCACATCATAAGCTAAGGCATGACTGGCTAGATCAAAGGCTAATATTGATCGAATGTGGGTTGAGCTAGCCTAAGAGTAGACTAGAGTAACGGATGCACTTGGAGACATTACAGACTAGTTGGTTGCCTTGGAGTAGACTATAGATTGACAAGTCACTAGGCAAAGATTGAGGTCTCCATCGGAGGTAGGACTACCATAGATAGAGCCTAGTCATAGGTTAATTAGGATAGTATCATATGTATAGCCATGCACATGGTAGTTTTGGGAACAATGAACCTAGGCTCAAAGGAAGCCATGTGAGGTACCTAGAGAAAAATCATGTATTTTTTTCAATATATATACAATTGTTTCTCATTATTAGCATATGTGTGTATATGATTTTATGTGTGTTGTGTATGCTTCATCTTATATAGACTACTAGATATATGTAATTAGATAATAGGAAATACTAATAAATAACCCACATGTACACACATATACAAGTGGCATAAAGGTTAGTGGTGAGAAAAGAAAGGAAAGGCTCACCCTACCACCATAGGCAACTGTCCTGGAGGGTCACATGGGCCCTAAACATGAAAATTATTGAGGTGGAACCCATTAATCAGGTGTTGCAATGGATCACCTTTGTGGGTCAAGAGATGATAAGCCCTATTCTCTAGAGTGGTAATGATAATGAAGGGGCTAAAACACTTGTGTGTGAGTCTACCCTTCTTAGGGTGTTCCTTATAAAAAATGAGGATTGTATCACCTACCTTGGATAAATAAGGGAGTATCAATTTCTTGAATTGGTGGTATTGAGAGATCTAAATGTCTTAACCCACAACAAAGGGATTAATAACTCTAAGGGAATAATAACCTGAAACCCATACATGAGAGAGTATGAGGTTGCCCCAATCGCCATTTGGAAGCTAGTTCAGTAGGCCTAAAGGGTAGGATAGAGCATGAGATGCCAGTCCCTCTTCGACTGGGCAACTGTATGGAGAAGCATCTTCTTCAAAGTCTTATTTGAAGATTCTACTTTCCCATTTCCTTGGAGGTAATGGGTGGATGAGAACAGAGCTTGAACCTAAAATGTTCAGTGAGCTCACACATCTCAAGGATTTAGAAGCTTGGGCAATTATTAACCATAATTGCATCAGGGACCCATAACCTATAAATGAGTTGGTTTAGGATAAACTTGACAATGGTATTGACACACATTCCACTAAGAGGCATGGCCTCAACCCACTTTGTGAAATAGTTAGTGGTGGTGATGAACCAATGATGGCCATCAAAAGAGGCAGGTTTGAGCTCGTTGATAAAGTTTAAAGCCCGAACCAAGAAGGGCCAAGGGGCTAAAACAAAATGTAAGAGGCTTGTAGGGGCATTGATGGCTTCCCTGGTGACTTGACACATCTTACACTTCTTGGCATATTGGATTGCATCCTGAATAAGAGTGGGCCAGTAATATCCCATCCTGATAATATGTTGATCAATGGCTTGTCCTCTTAGGTGGCCACCATAAATGCTCTTGTGAGACTCTTCCAATGTGAGAAGAGTATCCTTGGGGGTAAGACACTACATTAACACACCATCTAGATCCATCTTGAACAAGACACCACCTATGATGACATAGCGAATAATGAGCTTGTAAATTTGATAGCATTCCTATGAAGGACCATCGATGGGATAAGCTTGAATATCAAGGTAAAAAATAATGTCTTAATACTGATCACACTTAGAGACCTCAACACTATTGATCAAGTAGACCATCTCATGAAGAAAGGCATCATCAACCAATTCCATGCTAGGGTTGGGTAATGGGTACTCAACAAGTTACTCAACTATAGCCAGACCCTCAGTGGAGTTTTGGTTAACAATGTGGAGGTGTAACTCTTAAAGAAACATGATCCACCTTGTAGTCCTTCTAGAAAGGTGTGTCTTATCAAGCAAGTAGTGGAGTGGATCAGTTTAGACAATGACATTAGTGGTTTGAACCAACATGCAATGTCTCAAATTCTTTGTAGCGAAGATGAGGGAGAGACACTGCCACTCAACAAGATAGTAGTTGAGCTTCGAGCCAACTAGTATGCGAGAGATGTAGTAAACAACTCTCTCTTTACCATTGTCATCCTTTTGACACAACATTCCCTAAATGGAAATATCAGTGAGAAAGGTGTACAAGATGAACTTGTGACCCTCAATGGGTGCCATGAGGATGGAAGGATTATGAAGCATGCACTTTAATTCCTGAAAATCCACTTGGGATTCAACATATCACAAGAATGGCATGTTCTTGTGTAAGAGAGGTGTGAGGGGTATGGATTTGTGAGTATACTATTCAAATAAACATTAATATAGTTGAGCTTTCCAAATAAAGACTACAACTAAAAAAGGTTTTGTGGGAGAGGCATTTCAAGGATCACCTTGATCTTCTCTGGATCCAACTTAATGCCCCTTTGTGAAATGAGGAAACTAAAAATATTTCTAGTGAAGACATCAAAAATGCACTTCTCAAGGTTAAGGTTGATGTGATACTCTTTGAGATGTTCAAAGATGATACTAAGGTCTCACACATGCTCATCCCCCTAGCGAGAGTTTTTGAGGAGATCATCAACATAACACTCAATAATCTTATGGATAAGGTCATGAAAAACATGGGTCATGTCACATTGATACATGGCCCTAATATTTTTTAGACAAAAAGATATGATGGCATAATAGAAGGTACCTGGTAGTGTAGTGAATGTCATCTTATGCTAGTTTTCAAGTACAATCTAGATTTGGTTGTACCTTGAGAATCTATCAATGAGGGACATGATCTTAAAACTATGGAATCAAAAATTTGGTCGATCAAAGGAGTAGGAAAATTATCCTTTTGACAAACCATATTGAGATAACAAAATTTGATGTAAATTTGAACCACTCCATTCTTCTTGAGAATGGGAAGAATAATGGAAACCCATTAAGGGTAGTCAATATCTTGGATAAAACAAACTCAGATGAGTTTTTAAATCTCAACTTTGACTAACCAGAAGACTTTAACCACCATTGGTCATTAATTTTAGTGAACGGTCCAGGTCCCATTATCAATAACAAGATTATGTACAATGATGTTGGGATCCATGCCCTTCATATTGACATATTTACAAGTGAATACATCCAAAAATATGCACAAGAAAGTAACCAAAACATCCTATTCCTTTAGATCAAGGCTAGCACTGATCTTGATGATCTTTAGCCTTACTGAAGTGACAACGTTGACATCTATGAATCCTTTGACATCCATAGCATTACCTACTTCAAAAAACTTAGGCAAAAGAAAGAGAAATTGATCTAACACTTTGGGTTCAACCACTAGGACATTCACTATAGGGATGCTAGGGGTTGGACCATCAGTGTGAGAGATCTCTAAACCTAAATGATTAAGGGTATAATTGTACTTATAAAAAGCTCACATGATCTTGGTGTAAGCCTTTATATCCTTGAATAGGTTATGTGTCATAACATGAATTAAATAACACTCGATATTGGACTCAACTATTCTATTGGTCTCAATGGGAGATAAATTGAGAGATCCTATACTCTGATGGGCAAAGCATGATGTGAGGGGGAGCTCAACATTTGAGGAGATGTCTTGAAAGAGGTCTCTAAGAAGAGAAGATTTGGCTTGACATCACCTAGCAGAAGAGGGAGGTGACCACCATGTACTAGACTCTAAAGGAATGAATTCTAATTGATACTCAACTAGATCACAATATTCATCCTTGAGAAAATGAGACTCAAAAGCAAGGTGTGTGTGGGAATCCATAGAGCCCCATGAGGAGATAGTCAAATCCTCACTTGAAGGTTTTATCTTTGCATAGAGTAATGCCTAGGGATCTGGGTCAGCATCCATGGTGTGAACCTCACCTTCATGCATGAACTAAACCATGTGAAACATGGCTGATATGATAACCTGTATGGTAGCAGTCCACGGATGCCCAAGAATCATGTTGTATAAAAGATTTAGGTTTAACACACAAAAATCAATCCTAACTATCTTGGGGCCAAACTTGACCTAGAGTTTCACATTCCCCTCTGATCCAATTATGTCATTATTGAAACCAACACAGTTGTGGTAAAAATTGGAGAGCTTCTTTTAACTAATACCAAGCTTGTTGAACACACACAGGGGTATGATATTCAATGTAGCTCCTTCATCAATGATGCATCTCTTAATGGATGGATCAATATAGAAATGGAATTGATCCCTTTTCACAAGAACTAAAGCATTTGGAAAAGAGGTGGGGTCGAAAGATAAGATGGGATGGAAATGATACTCAAATGTGTTAGAGTTGAACAAAACTTCAACATCATCCCATAATATACCCTTATGAGAGAGATGAATCTCATCAAAGATGAGGCCCCTTTTCTCAAGGCAAAGGTGAAGAAGTTCACAAATGGTGATCGGAGCTAAGAAGACCTATAAATCCTTTATGATAGAGTAAGGATGTTGTTTAGCATGAGGAAGAATGTTATGCCAAAAGTCAAATATGACTTTGGGATTCCCTACCCCCATGGGATGGATAAGAGGCCCATCACCACTAGTCTCTCTAACAGGGTCGATGACCTGACCTGAGCACATGTTGACAAAGCCCTCATACCTAGTAGAGGCTATGTCAATAACAATAATGACCTTGCTACTCTCACACTTAGCTTTCCATCTCAAGTCAACCTAGGATGAGGAGTTAGAAGAGGTGGAAGAGAAAGAAGGGGAATAAGGGGCCTTAGCCTTTGATTTCTTCTTTTTCTCTTTATCATGGTCAGATATAGGCTCCTTGAACATAGTCAATTTTTGATTGGGCTTCGTAAGATAACTCTGAGATGGAGGCAAGGCTTAAGTACTAGAATTTTATGTGGCACAATTAACATCATCATGCCCCTTCATTTGATGGTAATTTTAAAACTTGGTGGGGTCATAAGGAAACACCATCCATTGTTTTGATGTGCTTGATTCACAAGCATTATTTCAGTTGGCTTCTTGCTCAAAGCATTCACCTTATGGCTGTCCTTCTTGTCTTTCTTCTTAGGAGGAGAATCAATAACACCATTATCAATCATATTCTAATTTTGATCATGATAAGAGTATGAATTTTGGGTTGGTACAGGCCACATTCCTACATGCACCTCAAATACTACAATATTTAGACACTCATTAATAGTTTCATTATACGAGGTGGGATCACACTTGAGGACCTCAAGGTGAACCCCCTACCTTAATGCTCTCATGAACATGTCTTAAAGCTGATCATCTAAGAACTTGGTTTTGCATGTATTGATGGTAGAACACCACCTACGCATAAAATCGAAGTTTGACTCACCCTTGGCCTACACCATGGAGTGAGTTATTGGATGTTGAGGTTGAAAGGTATGGAGATATCAAAGCACTAGAGGAAGTCATCCAACAATAGCTAGAAACTAATGAGGATCTGGAGGTAGATTCTAAAACCAAACTAGAGCTTTTGCTCATAGAGAATGAGTTAAGAGCTTCAACATCATGCCTTTATCTTGTTCTAATCCATACATACCATTATGAATACCATAATATGCTTCATGGGACTAAAATATTGAGTCCCATTAAACTTAGGTAGTTTATGGATAGGAGTAAGAAGGGGAATAATATGTACCAAAGGGGCTAGAGGATTCTGATGGAGATCCTCATAGGCATAGTTGATAGCAGGATGGTAATGAGCTCTAAGAAGAGGCTCATGATGGTAATGATGCTGCTTATACCCATAAACATCACCATAACCATGACCATAGAGAGCATAGTGCTAAGGCAACTCTTAATAAGGTGGATGCTCATGCTAAAAATAATCTCTACCATGGGGTAAGGAATGACCATGGGAAAGATCTTATTCCCCATGGGGTTGATGGCATTGCATGGCATACTCATTGAAATGGTCATGATGACCTAAGTCTTCATGGTGTTGGTCATGTGCCATCAGATGAGGGTCAACCTGATGGTGATGATGCTTAGGATAGGCATCCCATGGATCTGTAGTCTGTAGGTGGCTATCAAAATTAACATGCTCATTTAAAACTCTAAAGGAAGGGCTAGGAGGGTGGGAGGCATCTTCATGAAAGAGATGCGTCACTGAGTTGGAATACTTATGACCCATAATATGGACATGAGGAGGTTCTTGTTGTAGTCTCCTATCAAGAAATAGGTGGAAAAATCATGTGAGAACTGGTTAAGGCACTCAAAACTGAATGGGTGTGAGCTCTCTCTTCAAAAGAAGCATGCCACCAACTCCTAGGGGAGAAGGATACACTTCAATCACTTGAAGGCATTTACGATAATAATCAATGAGCTCATGTAGCTCATCAGGTCATAGTCATGAAAGGGGATCCTCATCACCTCAAATGGGTGAATGAGACACAACATGAGGTTGAGAAGAAACATCCTCAGATGAATAAAACTCAGATTGATGAAAAGGGGATCGAGTCCATTGGTTATAGATTTGCCAATTTTATTCCTTTTATAATGATAGAGGGTCTACACCACCCTGCTAGGTTGAGGGAACCTCCTAGATCCTATGGTGTCTATGGCGTTCCATTATAACCGTGGCTTATTCATGAGTGAGCTCAGGGATAAGGCCCTGAATCCAATATGATTGGTGTCTTAAGGGTGGGAGACTAGCCATGGATGTAATGAAACAAGAAAAACATGGGAGATAATAGAAAAGGAAAACTAATGGAGAATCAATAGGGAGAATGACACATAACCAAATTAGGAGAAAACAACTAAGGTAAGAGCCGAAATATAACTGAAAGCAAAGCCTAACAACTAACAGAGGGGAGTTGGCTAAGAGAGATATAAATGGGATATAACTAGTGTGAGACCATATGTGAGGTCCTACCAAACATGCCAAAATGTAGATCTAATAATCTAAATAGAACCACTAGTATTTGGTAGGGGGTACATAGGGTACTTAAATAAACCACTAGGAGGCTAGAAAGCTCAAAGCTTCTATGAGCTATAGGGGATCCATAGTGGCTATTTAATTTGATTGCTTGTCAAAAGATATAAATATAATTGTAAACTAGGTTAGGGATAGTACAATCAAGCACACAAAGGACACAGGTATCTCTAATGGATTTAACCATAGTAAAGTAAGTAGTTTGTTGTAGAAAATTTCACTTGTTTAGATTTTGTGCTTAGTCATGCACTTAATAGTCAAGCTAGATCAGCTTTATACTTGGTACAACTAGGAATGAGCATGGTAAACTCTATGATGCACAAAATTTAACACACTCCTGCATTAGCATCAATTTCATGCAAGGTGAAAGCCTTGTGTGCTCACCCAAAGCATAATAGTGAAGGAATTGGGCCCGCATTGGGCTAGTTGAAACATGGTGCAACCTTGGGGTCAATGGGACTTGGTCATTTGTGAAATAGCTTAGGTAACCTATCAATGTTAGGCTATTTTGGGGAATCTCAATAGGTATGAGCCCATTTAAGGGCATAATTATTATGGAGTAGGTTCATAACTAGATAGGCAAAACTCTTATCGACACAAGTTGGGGGGATGGTGAGTTACGGGTCATTCAGGCACTTAGTTGAGTCATGGGGATGGCTTAGGTTCAAGTTCTCATTCTTCAAGTTAGCACTCTAGGCACAAGTCTTAGGGCCTTGGTGCATGCTAGTCTCAATATTTAGTCTATTTCATAGGTATGCCGAAGTCACTATATGGCACAATAACACCATTAATGACTTGGAAGGGACCTTTATACTATGATACATGTAAAGCATGGAAACTATATCATTATTATTTTAAAACTAAAGGCACAAACATACAACAATGCTAACTATATGTGAATAATCAACACCCCATTGATTCAAAAACATTCTTCATTGATTCATAAGTTCAACACATAAAGTTTAGGACATGAAAAAAATATGTGCTCATCTTTGAAACTACTCATTCCTAATGACTCACATGCAAGCTTGGGCCATACATTTTGAATTCTCACCTAGTTCACACAAATTAAAAAATAATGATAATGGCTCTTGATTTTAGTAGAGCTTCGCTAACTGTAATCTTTCTCTCTTCTTCAGGTTCAAGCTCATTAAAATAGGTAGAGGAGCATTTTCTGCTAGGTGGGATGGGCACACACTAGATGCTCAGTTGTAATTGGGGGTATTTATGCCATATGCTCCACTACTTTGACATCTATGCTCTCCAACCACCACGTGTAAGCACTTAATGAGATTCTCATTCAAACTCAGGTGGTAAGCAATTGCCTATGAGTTGGTGTAAGATCACTGAAGATTCTTCTAGCTGGTGCTAATAGTTTTAAAATGATAATCATTTTCATGACTGCCATGCATTGAGATGTGTCGAGGTCACCTGATCCACTAGGTAAGTTATAAAAGGGTCCCAACATTTTACCCCATACAAAATTAATAGTCTGCACTAGAATAGTATTTTAGTGCCTTTGGTGCATAAAACTCAGGCATCCCCTACTCAAGTTCTAGCTTGGAGTTTACAAAGCCTTGGATAGCAAGCTCGATCTCTTCATTGATGCCTTCTGATTTAGTTGATGCAACTTCGAGGGTGAGCATATCTGTGCTTTCTAGTTTTTTTTTAAAGGCTTCTAGCCTCTCCCTTGATCTCTTTACCCCACCATCTTAGATATCCCCTTGCTCACTTTCCTTTATTTGGAAGGCATGAAAGAGTGTTTCTAGGTCTTATTCTTGGGTCTTTAGTTAGGTGCTTAGGGTGTTAACCTTTGCCATCACTTGTACATGCTCAATTTTGCCCACTATGAAGGAGTGTTGGAATAAGGCATTTTTCTCCTCCTTTTCCTTTCTAAGGCATGCATCGATGACCACTGCTTGGGTGGTGAAGTTGAAAAAAATGGAATCTACTTCTTCCATGCTCTCTTCTAGTTTGGTGAAGAGGTCTTCTATCACATCTAGCTTTTTGTTCAATTTTCTCTTCATGGCCTCAAAAGGGTCTTCCAACTCCTTAAGCACCAATTTCATCCAAGGAAGCATTTGCTCTACCAATGCACAAACTTTGTCAACCTCTTTCATCTCTGAGATATCTACACCATCCAAAAGGGATGGCTTTGCCTCTTCTACACACTCGACCAATTATTGGAGTTTGAGCTTTATTGCCTTTAATTCCTCCTCTACTTTGAGTGCAATGCCTTTCTACTTGGTAGTGTGAACATCATTGATAATGTTCTTGCATGCCACTTTAGAGGTTATTTTAAGGAGGGCATTATCCAACCTCATGAGGTTCATATCCCTATAATTCACTAGCTAGTAGTCATGCTCCTCCTCTGGACTCTTGGCACTTTATATTACTTTCTTTGGAACCTCAAACTAAGGCTCATCCATGTAGTAATCGAGAGTAAAAGAGACTTGATGGCATGCTAGCATTATGGTTGTTTTGGGGTGCATGAAATCCATCATGTAAAATTAATCTTTGTTTGTGAATCCTCATTGTGCTTTTCCCCTATAGCTTGGCCCATACTCCTCTTCTTTTACTAGCTCTTTCTATTCTCCACTATCATTGGTGCTCCCTCAATTGACTTCTTCTTCTCTTTCTTATTCTTCTTAGGGTTCTTTGCTGGACTTAACCCCCTAGTCTACTTCTTCTCCTTCTTTGACACTCGGTTCATCATCACATTCTTCCTCTCACAGGGGTTCTTCAGTGGAGTTTTCCCCCTTGTCCATTTCCTCTTGTCCTGGCTATTCAGTGCAAGCTTCCTTGGAACCAACCTCTCTCTCCTTTTACCCCAATGAGCTCTCTGCTTCCTTTTCTATTTTTTTAATAAGGTACTAGTATTTCCTTATTTATCTTTAGGCATACTTTCTAGACTAGGGTGCACCTATTGTGCAGCTTCTTCTACCATCTTGGTGGAGGCATTAGGTACCTTTTTGAGTATTTTTTCCTTTCTTGGTTCCACGCTAGTAGTAACCTTCTTCTTCTCTCTTTACTTCACCATCTTATCCCTTTCATCTTGGGCTACCTTTTCCTCTTTTTCTTTCTTCCTATCCTTCTCCTCCGTGGCCTTTCTTTCTGCTTCCTCTTTCTTGGATTTCTCTTTTTTAGCCTTCCTCTATGCATTTTGTGCCACACATTACTTTTCTATTGCCTCTATCTCCTTGGCCTCTATTCAATAAATTTTAGCTTGGGACATGCCCTTGGATCTCATGGCCTTTTGATTATGGTTAAGGTGTTCCTTGCCATGTTAATGTGTTCCTTGCCTAAGCGTATGTCCTCCCATTTTCACTTTAACTCTTCTTTAGTTTGCATGTTTGAATGTGTTGCTTCTTCAGGTCCTTCTCCTAATTCTCCTTCCTTCCTCCCTTTTTGCCCTTCATCTACTATACCTTGCACTTCTCCTTTTATTTCCTTCACTCCTTAACCCAAACCATCTCAATGACCTCTTTTGACATCCCAGCCTTGGTCATTTCTTCCTTTTTGTCCTCCAATGCCTGCACTCTCTGCTTCTCAGCTCCACTAAATCTAAGTTTCTTCCATCTTCACATCCTCTTCTCTAACTTGAGCTGAGGTGATGGGGAGGGGGTCCCTTTACTTGATGAAGACTCATCTTCCTTAGGCATGATATATTCAACCCTCTTGATTGTTTCTTCCTCCATCTCCTCTTCTTCCCCTTCCTCTTCTATATAGGAAAGAATTGGCTTATGCACTATAATATGCACCTTTCCCTTCTTCTTCTTTACACTAGGATAAATATTCAACACAAATTTCATATTCTTCTTGGATGGGGTTGAAGGAAAGGCTTCTTTGCATAATGTGATCTTCAACTTCAATCACTCCTCTATTTCTTCTAAAGTCTCCCCCCTCTTCTTTTGGGGAGAATCATAGATTCATTATATTTCATTTGATGGACAAATGAATGAAAATAATATTTCCATACTTAGCATATTTTATTTACTAATAGGGAATATTATGATATAATTTAATGGTTGTTTTTATATTATTATTGTTATCAAATCTCACATCATGACACTAAATAAGTAGAGGACAAATTCCAATGGCTTAATTAGCACCAATAATGCAAGATGAAGTGTAATCTGATCAAGTGGTATGTATGAATTTGATTGATCTTAGGTTCATTTATTATTGAAAACTTTGACAAAAGTAATAATTTGTTTAAATATTATCATTTCATGTGTTGATATATTTTTTCTTCATTTCTGGTGGTACTAAGGTCCCTTCATCATTGATCCAAATAGGAGGATTGATGTTCTATGCTACACTTTCTTCCTGGGCCACCTTCTTCTTTGACTTCATTTCATATTAATGCCTATGGATGAAGCCATCTATGGTTTCCTTAATGAGGGGATCAATGTCTATGTGATCTGACTCATCTTCTTTGTCTTTGGTGGCTCTTCCATTGGTGTAGATGAACTGATGCCATAATCTATATCTCTCCATCTCCAGTTCCTTGAATAGAATCTCTAGTTACTATGTATTAAGGATTCGCTATAATGCATCTCTAAAATATCTTGCTGAAAAGGCATAAGGGAGCTTCATCTACCTTGACATGTTACCAACAACCAAAAAAAGTATACTTTACAATAGTGACGCATCATGGTAAAGGCCACCATTCCATAAAGTCTCTTGGGGAGCTCCTAAGGAATGTGCCACTCTAGTTCAAAGGCTCATATGTATTTATCACACCATCACATCACATACACTTTGTATTTGGTGCCGAAGGAAGTGAGGCAAGTGAAGTCTTTGTATTTTGTGCCAGGGAGTCATTATGTTTTGAGAAAACCTAGAGATTATCCTCAGTCTCTTCTGGGATTCTAATTTCTTCCATGAAAATCAATATAAGGATAGACCCCCACATGAAGGTCCCCTTCATGCTATGACACTCCAGTGCATTTTTCACCAACTCCTGAGTGATGAATTTTAAATATTAAATTGCATGCCTTATGTCATGTGATATGCAACACATATGTAGACCCTTGATACATTAGTCCATCAACCTCCTAAGCACAGTTTAGAACTCATGAGGCACATTATCACCCTCATGTTGGGGTCTTCCCACTTAGTGATAGGGAATGTGAAACCTCCCTTGAAATATTTAAGGAGATGAGCTACACACTCCACCTCTTCATCATCATCCATCACTTGATGGATGTCTTTGTCGGCATATAGGAGCCTAGTTATTCTTTTAATTAGCTACATCAAAATCTTTATGCACCTACCTATAAAGTATATGTAGTCCTCATAGACATGTGAGAGTAGGAATTGTACAAGTTCCTTATGCTTCCTAAAGTAGGGAAACTCATAGAGATGAATTGTAGTAGAAGTGGTCAACTTGTCTCGAATTGAGACATTGAACAATGCATCACCTTGTGGTATCTTATGCCCTATGTCCACCATATAATCTTACACCAAGTCTTGCAAGTGACTTGATGTTTGACGGTTATATTATTTTAGTTTTCATATGTGCAGAATTGAATGCCAACTCTCCCCTACTATAGCTTCTTCAAGAAATTGCATGTACTAATATGACATCTTCATTAGTGCCTCAGTGTTAACTTTGATGATGCTAAGTATTTCAACTGGCTATGCCTTGGTTTTGGTAGTTATCATTTCTTACACAATCCTAAACTACTTGGATTCATATTTCACCTCTACAGAGCTTGATGCCTTGCATTTATTCATGATTCTGAATCTATTTGTGTTGAACCTTGGTAGGCATAGGTTGATAAAGCCTCAAATGGTGGTTGACACTTTTGCAGTCATGGGATCTGTAGTTGCATCTCTAGATCTAGAGTCTCATTGGACATTAATGGTAGTCTATGTGACAAGTTATCATTCCAATTGTCTATTAATTGCATAATTCTATCTCTACACCTTTTCAAATTAGCCTTTCTATGAACATAATCCTCCTCAGTATGTTGTCATTTCACTCTTGGTACTTGAAGTTCTCAAATTCATTCTGTGACATGGTTTTCACCTTCAACTCTCTAGTTTCTTACTTAGGTTCACTCTAAGTCTTGAATTAACTTAACCTTTATAACCTAATCAAGTCTACCATTTGACATTTTATACCCTTTTTTGTCAGCTACCATCATCAATGCAAGCTTTATTGCATATGTACCTCAATTTCTTGGAAAATACAAAAAAATTATGAAATCCTCAAATATTATTTGTCTTCAATGCATTAATTTCATATCCTTGTCCCTCTTCCATCGCTTTATTAAATTATCCCTAACAGTAATTCAATGAAGTGATGTTAATTTCAAACAATCACTTCCTACTTAAATCTAGGTGGATGCCAACTGTCTTAGATGTTTTCTTTCTATGCTTGTTCACTTGGCATGACCTTTGTCTTCCTTATGAAAACCTAGGTGTAGTGCCTCACATACACGTGATTTAGCCTCATTGGTTCCACTTTCTCCTCTAGTTATGCTTCCATTTCAAGTGCATTTCTTTTTATCTTGGTTGGTTCTTTGTGCTTCATCTTGCCTTGGCCTATCCTACTCCATACAAAGCCCTTATGCTGACCCTCCAACACTTATAAAATCTATTCTTGTAGTCTTGTGTAAGGCATATTTCTACATTTTCACTTTTTGTTTTATACCCAACCATGTTGAGCATCTTCACCTTGTTCGTTAGTCTCTGATGCATGAGTAATTGATGTTCCTCTTTCTAATTGTGGTGTAAAGGTTATCCTTGAGTTTATGTATGTTATCCTTTTGTTCTTACATATTCAAAGTTTGAAAGTTGTATGGCCTTAGGTGCTTAGAAAGTAGATGGGTTCGACTCACTTGACTGGTATTATGCACAAAATCACTAGAGTAGTTTATTTTTGGGCTTTTAAGATCCCTACAATGCTCACCTTGCACACATGGATCTTGTGTATTTTTTGTTTGCATTTTGGTGAGTCTCTCAGGCCCTTGACTTAGGTATCTATCCTCATGAATTGAGATGATGTAAGTGCTCAACTCACCCAATTAGAATTATGCATGAGAGGTTAGGTGAATTCGCTAGAGCTATACTAGATTCACACATCCATAATTTAGGTGTCATGGCCTCATGTACTTAGAAAGTGAAAGTGTTTGATTCACCTGGATAGAATTATGCATGAGTGCTAGTAGATAAGTCCTTGTGGCTGATATGCACTGCATATTTCTTCTTTACACTATATAAGGAATGCAAACAAAATTAAAGAGAGGAGTTTGGCTTACACCAAATTGTCTTTTGGTCAACTCAACTCCAATCGACTAGTGACCAAGAAGTTGATGTCCTTATGGCACAAGTGCCATCTTACTATTGATACAACTTTAATTTGTTACCTTTAAAATAACTTGGGATAATTTCACCAAATAATGTGCATAGCTTACATGTACCTATCTCTAATATGTGGTGAATGATGTAGGGGCCTATCCACCTTATTTATAGTTTTCCTAGGTGATTAAAGTACTTGGAATCATAGAGAAATACCAATGCTTCTTTATTCAATGCTTTGTGCTTGATATGCTTGTCATGCTAGTGCTTATGGTTCACCTTCTTGATTTACTAACTCCATCTTGATTAAGCACACTTCTCATCAAAATTCTCTAAGTCTTCTAACCTTGTGCTTAAATTTTCTCGGTCATCTAGGTGACCAATCTATGTAATGAATAAGGATGGCACCATGAATTCCATGGGAATAACTATTTCAGTGCCAAACAATAGTTGAAATGGTGTAGCCTTATTCGAGCACTTGTAGGCCATGAGGTATGCCCATATTATTGATAAAACACGATCATCATAATCCTTACAACCAACATCACATATATTCATAAGGCATGTTCTCAAGATTTTATTAAATGCTTTAGCCATGCCATTTGCCTGTGGATGATACAAGGTGGTCTTATGGTGTACCACCATATATTCAATTAAAAAAATACACATCATCTCATTAATGAAATGAGTGCCCCTATCATTAATCAGACTTAATGGGCACCCATACTAATTTATAATGTTCTCTCAAATGAAGCACATGACTATTTTGGCTATGTAATATTTCATTGGTGCAACATTGACCCACTTAGTAAAATAGTCAGTTGCCACCAAAATATACCTTGCTCATGTGCACTATGATGCGGGAGTTATTAGCCCAATGAAATCAATGGCCCATTTCTCGAATGGTGCCTGGATGAAAATGGGGATGAGAGGCATTTCATCCTAGTGGTTGGCTTTCGCAATGCACTGACACATGTCACATGCCTTGGCTTACTCCTTTGTATCCTAGAATAGGCTTGGCCACCACAAACTTGAATACAATACCTTTCACACTATTACCTCTCCAATGTAATGGCCTCCTAAAATTCCCTTATGTGCTTCTTATAGGATGGAGTCCCTTTTGTGTTCTAGAACACACTAATGTAGGACTTCATCTCTACTTAGTTTGTATAGCTCCCCCTCAATGAGTTAGAAGGGGGCAATGCAAATCACAAGTTACTTCTTCTCCTTAGTTGACATGGTCTGGGGTGAAAACCTAGATGTTAGGAAGGTGGTAATCTCTGCCAAATCTTCAAGGATGCACTAGAATCTATATAGCTACACATCTGGCATGTTGTTCTCAATTAGTGACACCACATCACCATAATTGATGTGAGACAAATTTTCTAGCCCCAAGTTTCATTTTCTAGGCTTAACAATAATGGAAAACTAGAATTCCTAGAATAATATGATCCATCTACGTATGCAACGATGTAAAATAAGATTGTTCATGAGGTACTTTAGCACCTCATGATTAGTGAAAAAGATGGATAGGGTCATCAACAAATATTGCCTAAATTTTTGTAAAGCATAGACCATTACCAGTGCCTAATGCTTGGTGGTGCTATAATTTTATTCTCCTTGTGTCAATTTCCTACTTGCAAAGGAGATGGGTTGTTCCATCTTACCTTTGCTGGTTGCATCAATATGGCACCAATTGTAGAGCCTAAATCATCCACATGGATGTGGAAAGGAATAGTCCACTCTAGAAATTATAGAATTGGTGCACTAGCCAACTTCAACTTCAATGTTTCAAATTTACACATATAGTGGTAATCTTTGACTCACCTTCTATGCTAATGTATAATTTATTGGTCTTGAGTGGCATGTGGTAGGGTTCGTTCCTCTCTTTATGAGAGTCTTAAACTTGCCTTATCCCCTCAATTGTTTCAATTTCAATATGCATTGAATCTTATTCATCTGTGGCACTATCATTCATAAGGCACACACGTTTTTGTCTTCCTGTTAGAGCCTTCCAATTATGATTTTTCCAGGTCTCATCATATTCCTCATTGGAGTTATTGTTGAGCACCTTCTCTTTAAAGAATGTTTAGAGTGCTAATCCTTTCTCCTAGAACATGTCTCTAAGGCACTCTTCTAAGATGGTAGTGTCCTTGAATACTGCCCTATAAATGACTTGTAGTGGATCTAGTATATCTAATTTCTATGAAGAGAAGGATAAGGTGTGCATGAACCTCTCCTTAAGTATCTTTTAGTTTTTATTCTCATGACACATTTCATTGACAATGTACCATACTCATACCTAAGTTTTTAAAGTCTTGTAGAAAGCATGGGCCCACAAGCTTCTTGGCAAGTTCTCACTATAGACAATCTAGGTTTATTAACATACATGCACATGTACAATTGGGTCAAAATCACCTAAGTAAGTAGGTATGTCCAATTCCTCATTAATCTTTCCAAACCTAGTACATATTGCTACCTTCACATCTTGCTATGTTGACAAGCTAGGTCTTTGCACTTCCCACCGATGAGCAACAATGATTTTTAGGGTATTTACTAGTGCACCCATTATATTTATTTATTTAGGGATGAAATATTTAATATCATGGACATAACTCTTTAAAGGCTAGTTTCCTTCATACTTTGGGAGTACTACAAGCTTCCCTTTACTTAGCCAGAATACCCTTTTCTTTACCTTTCTAGTGCAGGGAACCATTTTATTTGAGTGTGCTCAATCTTAACCAACCCTATCCTAGCTAACCTTGTCTTGAATACCTGTAATAGGTGACATCTCTTTCCAATGACCTCATAAGCCTCTTCAACCCATCGATCAGAAAATACGTCAGTTGTATTAGAGGTTGATTGTGTGTCCTCCCATTCAATCACACCTTGGTCACTTGGGTTGAGATTCTCAACACCTTGCATCATGATGTTATAGATGTGGTTAATATCATCCTCAAGATCAATTCTTTCCACATATGGGCCCCCTTGATCACTTGATAGAGGGATCACCACCCACTCGTTACCATTCTCAAAAGTCATGGAGCACTTTTTAAATCACATGTCTAAGTTATTAGTGGAACATCATGGCCTACCCAAGAGCACTAGATAATTGTCATAATTTACCAATTTAATGACCTCAAAGTTAGTTCAAAACTTGATGTCCATGTATATACAATGGTGCCCTTCAAGATCTTGATAGGTCACACTCAGATTTTGTTAGCCATGAATAGCATATGAGGTGAGGGCCTCAAGGGTGGCCATCCCATCTTCTCCTAAGAAATTTTGGATATAATGTTAACCCTGATGCCCATGTTTACAATAAATTCATAAACAAACCATCCATTGATGGTGGAATCTATCAATAACTCTTTGTGATACTCTACATTCTTAGTATTCTTGACTTCATGTACTTGTTCCATATGTAACACAACAACTTCAATCATGTAAGGTGCAACCTCTTCCTCTTATTTCTTCCTTATGTGCTTCATTAATAAGTCTTTCAATAGGGGCAACATCCCTTCATCTTGTAAGAGGTATATGATCTCGATCAACTCCTACACTTTAGCCTCTTGGTGGTCTTGCTTCTACGTGAAGCAGTGGCCCATGCCTCAAGATCTCTAGCCAACTAGAGCTCTCCTTGAAAGTTTTGTATCACATTCATAGCTTGTTGTAGGATGTACTTCTACAATATAGGGCCAAGATAGGGCACAAATTTTAGCTCAGGTCATGTTATGCACTCATTGTAGTTGGATTCACCATATTCCAAGTGTAGTTCTTGGGTTGACTTAGTGGGTGGGTGAGTGGTGAACCCACTCTGGGTTTAGCCTATACCTTTGATGGCTCCTTGCAATTTTGTTGTGGTTTGGGAGCACACTTTTACTCCTTTGATTCATGCCTAACCATTACAGCACCCTTATCTACACTAGGTCAACCTTGAGTTAGCTTTTTATATAAGTATAGGCATTCCTCGACTGAATGTGGTCCTCAATAGTACCTATACATTAGGTGTATGGGGTAGTCATAATGATAATGCTCAGTTGACCTATACTTGTAACATGATTGCAATGGGAATCTTCCTCCAATGCATCCTCTACCTCATTTGTACACACCTCACTAATTCCCATAGCCAATATTTTGCTGGACATAGCCTTCATTTCTTTGGTCCACCTACCCATTGACTGTGGTCATTGCTTGTCTTGTGCCTCTTTTCATATTTTAGTGCATCTCATCAATGACTTGAAAATCTACTATTGAATGAGTTTAACAAATGCATATCTTGTAATATATAGTAGTGTTTACTTGACTTACATGTTGTAATAAAGGTCAATTTTAAGAGTCATGCGACCCATGGTAAACTTCATAGTTGAGAAGTAAGGTACAAATATATAAAGATGGGTAATTGTTCTTGTTATACCCCTCCATCTCATAGTCAGTACACCAAAATCCACTGAGTGTTATGCACTGAGCCAATAATCAACTTCTATAACTAGGAGGCCATCGATATGATCTATACCTCCATAAATGGGCTAATGTTGGTGTTAGTGCTTCCTACTACCTCAGCCCAGAACATGGATTTTTTGTGCTTCATATGGGTCTGTGAAGGTCTTCATAAACAACACTCTTTTATAAGGTACTAGCAGGCCTCTTACAAACCATTGTGTATATTGGGAGGGGCAGATATCATATGGAATCTTAGAAAGAAGGGTCTTAAATTATGCCTCATATAGGCACACACTCTCAGATATCCCTTGGTTGATTTCCTTGAGCATTGTGATGCTCTATTGCTCAAACTCAAGAATATCAAATTCCTTCAAGAAGGCCTCCTTTAGTATATCATAATCAGCCATAGCTTAGTTCAGATCAATTTTTTGATACTATGTATGGGTGCAATCTAACAAGGTGGTTTCAAAATAGGTCACCTTGTGATTTGATTGGGTAATACCCTAAATGTACCATTGAATTTCACACTTAAGCACATGCTCTATGATATTCTCTATGCCATGATATTTTGGCAAGTACATCACCATTTCATAATAAATTTGCTAATGGGGTGGTAATAGAGTCTAAGGCATTCCCTCCCCTAATGTCTATGTTAGAGGTGGTCCTCTAATGCCTCTAGGTGTAGGGTTGAGTGCTAACCCTATTGGTGTAGGTTACACCATCAAATTTAATGGTGTGATGCTGCTTACTTGTGGTACTTGGCCACTTCTTGTAGGCTATTACCTAGTCAACATAACTAACATCCTTTGAACATGAATACTTACACTTATGTTATATATTCTTGGTTTGGATACCATTGGTCTCATTCTATTATGGTTCAATTCCTCATAAGGTATCACTTTTTTGATTACAAAGTCTTGGTTTAAATCTTGAAGTCTATCAAAGTCAATGTTGATAATAGGGTCAGTTATCATTCTTCTATCTTTTGGTAGAGAATCTAAGACATGAGTTTTCACTTTAGGTTTAAAGGGGGTAGGTGATTTTAGTACATCCTCTTTTATCACATATTGTAGGAACCCAGTGTATTTTATACCCAATAGTTGAGCTCAATCTCTTACTTCCTCCTCTCTCTCATCACACTACTATAATTCAAGGGATCCTTCCCTATGCCCTTCCCACTCACTACAAGTCCTCTTAGCACTTTTAGGCTCCATATCCTCTATCAACATACACATTATCTTGTTATAGATCTATCTTTAGAGCTCTTAGGTGTTAGGTTATTCATCTCTTTCCATCGTGCCTTACTTACACTTCCCCTTCTCACCTTGTATGCTTGCTCATACGTGTAAGGATTTTAGCCTTCCATCCTTACACTTCAATACCATAATCTACCAATAATTTCTTTAGTTCAGTGTTGATCCCTCTTATGAATGTGCCCCTTTGTTCATGAATGAATTATTACTCTACTTCTTTAGGTCAAGAGAAGGTTGACACTATGAATTCTCATACGTAGCTATTTAGTGCACTGCTCCACCACTTGTCCACAATGTGCATCCAGATATCATCGAGACTCTCAAAACTCTCTATGCACTCTTTAGTCCTCTTGAGGTGCTAGATATAGCTTTGTGTTTTAGAGGTGGTATAAGCAACCAACCACCCATACACATTCTCAAGTAGTTCATAAAAGAACACCTCATAAAAATCATCATATAGGTTGGCCCACACCCATTTTCTTGGCTTCTATCCTTGGAATGTCAGATGTCTCTACACAAAACTATCTTCCACTTGCTCTATCTAGTGCTCAATGTTCTTGAGAGATAATTAGAGCATCATCTTATCACACCATTGCATCAGCAAAATTTAATGTGTGTCCCACTAATGGAGCCAAAATGTTGTAGAAAAGTTCATTTATTTAGATTTTATGCCTAGTCATATACTTAGCAGTCAAGCTAGGTCAGTTTTATACTTGGCACAAATAGGCATGAGCATGATAAAGTCTATAGCATAAAAAATTTAACACACTACTATGTTGGTATCAATTTTACACAAGGTGAAGGCCTTATGCACCCACTCTAAGTATAACAATGAAGGAACTAGGCCCACATTGGGCTAGTTGAAACATGACACAACCTTGGGGTCTATGGGGCTTGGTTTTTTGAAAAAAGATGTAGGCAACCTATCAAAACTAGTCTATTCTAGGAAATCTCAATAGGTGTAAGCTGATTCAAGGGCACAAGTCTTATGGAACAAGTTTATATATAGCTAGGTAAAACTCTTATCAGTGCAAGCTGGGGGGATAATGAATTAGGGGTCATTCAAGCACTTAGTTGAGTCATGGGGATGGCTTAGGATTAAGTGCTCATTCTTTAAGTTAACACTCTAGGTATGAGTCTTAGGGCCTAAATGCATGCTGATCTTAATGCTTAGTCTATTTCATAGGTATGATGAAGTCACTATATGACACAATAATGCCATTAACAACCTAGGAGGGACTTTTATACCATGATATATTTAAAGCATGGAAACTCTATCTTTATTCCTATAAAACTAAAGTCATAAACATATAACAATGCTAACTATATGTGAATAATCAACATGCCATTACTTCAATAACATTATTCATTGATTCACAAGTTCAACACACAAAGTTTAGGACATGAAAACAAGCATGTGCTCATCTTTTGAACTACTCATGCCCAACAACTCATAGGCAAGCTTGGGCCATACATTCTAAACTCTAACCTAGTTCATATAGATTAAAAAATACTAACAGTGGATCTTGATTTCAATAGAGCTTTGCTAATCATAATCATCTCTTTCTTCTTCAAAGGAACATCTTTTTGTCAAGTAGGATGGGTGCACACTAGATGCTGAGCTATTATTAGGGGTATTTATGCCACTATCTCCACTAATCTGACACCCATGATCTCTAATCATCATGTACAAGCACTCAATGAGATTCTCCTTCAAACCCCTGTGCTAATCAACTACCTGCTAGCTGGCACAAGATTGTCAAAGATTCTTCCATCTAGCACTAATGGTTTCAAAAGGGAAAACATTTACATGACTGACATGTGCCAAGATGTGTCACGTTAGTGTGGTCCACTAGGTAAGTTACAAAAAGGGGGCCCAACATAGTTAAGACTAGACAACTGATTGCATACAAATTACAAAAATAATAATGCTGAATAAAGATAGCTAACAAATGATATATAAAATTATAAGCAAAGGTACTTTTAGGCTAAATGAAAGATGTTTTCAAGCAAGTGTTCAAGAGCATGCCTAGTCTAATTTTGAGTTATCTTTTACTTTCAACACTATTATTTTCTAACAATGCAATTTTCTAGTTTAACAAGAGAGAGAGAATGTTTATAGAAGTTTTATATATTGTTTTTAGCATATAAGATCCTACTACATATTGAAAAACATTTCCAATGTAAGCATAACATAGAGTGGAAGATATTCCAAGCAATGAAGATAATAGTTGACCATATGCAAATGCATAAGCTTAAATAACTATCCTAGATAATGCCTTCACAAACTAAATCACTAAAATAAATCAAACCCTAACATGTATACTACTGCAAACAAATAAGAATTTTAGTTTTCAAAGCAAAGTGCACTCATATCAAACTCAAGAGATATGTGCATAATTTCTACCAACTAATTATCCAAGTTAGAAAGAAAGAGAGGAAGAGGATTAGGTTGTGTGTGAGCTGTGTCTAGACCAAGATTGAAATGCTGTGGAAGAGGTGAAGGAAAAGCTACCAATCTATGAGAGTGTGAATGTAAGGAGCATAAGAGACAGGTGATATGGTGTCTTGAGGGAGCAAGGAATAACCCACAAGATTCAAGAACACTGTAGAGAGTAATGTGAATCACCAAGATAATCTACAATAGATTAGGGTATCCCCTATCACAATGAAAGCTATTGTGCCAAGCAAGAACCAAGAGAGATTCAAGGAGGCAACCAAGCTTTGAGTGTGATGATTAAGTGGTAAGATCAGAGCAAGAATTATATGATATAGTGAAGAGAAAGGCTCAAAATGAATGAGGAAAAGGCATATATCTCAACCCTAATCTTCTAATAGGCTAAAAACTAGTCGTTTGGGCCCAAATAGGGCACTTTTTCATGCATTCTACTTAGGCTATGGTCTAGGCCATGAATTTTGTGAAGGAAACATGTAGCCTAGGCCACACGTTTCCTCTCTAAGCTATATCCTAGTTCAAAAAGCCATCTAGTGTGGCCAACAAGCCTCCAAAAAGGCCTCAAGGGGTCCCTAGAGAGCTTGTTTGGCATGAAAATGATCGAGATGGACTAAGGATGTGTAGGGGATGAGAATAGAATGTAGGAAAGGTCTAAACAAGTGGTTAATGTCTCAAAGTAGGATAACTAAGGTCAGTAGTCTACACGTGAGCTAATGTGTAATCATAGGGAGGAGTAGGGTCATGAGTAGTACAATTATAGATCTCATATTGCAGATCATGTATCAATTATTCTTCAGGAAAAGAAAGCACCAAAGATTTGGTAACAGGTTCTAATTTATTTTCATGTGTCAGATTTGTCATCCTTAATAGACATATCATCGGTAACAGTTTTTCCTTTTTTTTCTCAGCTAGTTTTCCAAGTTTCTCAATATGAATGTTGTCTTGCCTATACAATGACACTTGACAACATTGTTATAATGATTTCATGACATATGTAGGCCTTACATTTCTTATTAAATATGAATTTTTGTATTTCAACTTGTGTTTTATCTTGATTGTAATTGTGTCTATCTCATTCATATCTCTAGGCAATGCTTTTTGGATTCGATCAAATTCTATTGGAATATTTATAATTGTTTATGCGAGGCCATATTGTGAGTGCTTATAGCTAAGTTCTCAAATTTGTGCAAATGACATTATCAAAGCAACTAATTTTTCTTTTTAAAACTATTATTTTTTTTACAATAACATTTTTTTCATTTCTTCTAATGTTGAAAGGAACAACAAATGTTGGTACTTTTCAATTTTCAAGAGAGCTTTTGCATTGTTTGCATATTTTTTCACCCAATGTAATTTTTTTTAATGTTGAATTTAGGAAAGTATAATGAAATGATTTTATAATGTCAATGTCAACTAGAACAATATCTTTTTTTAAGTGTAGATATTCAAAAACTATGCAAGCATGAATGGGCATGTCTTTGATTGATTTTAGATAATTGTTTACTATTTTGATACTTTGAAAATCGTGTTGTGTACATGTCAAGTATTGATTTTTATGGCAATGTATCATTGATTTCAATGACCACAATGATTTTTTGCATCTGTGTGTACTATTGTTTTCTTAATTTTTCCATTATATGTTTCTGTTGCATAGTTTTCATTTTTTTGGTTACATATGTTTTGTTTTAAAGAACGTAACAAAATATGATGGTTATTTGTAGGCTAGAATATTTCTATAATAGATGGTTCCATTGCATATTATTTTAGAATTATAAAATATCTTGTTATTGTTTCAAAACATTTGAAATTATTGGCCCTTGGCAAGCCTCTAGAAACATCCATCGACATTTCATATGCAATACAATCTCTGTAAATTGTTTGTAATGACTTGTATTGAATATGAAGTGTATGTCTCGAAGCAGATAATGTTGTATGTTTTCTATTGTCAAGAATAATTGAAAAATATTTTTGAAATAATTTTAGTTCTTGCTGGCCATAATCAAATGTTGCTTTGTAGAATGTTTGAAAGCCATGAATAATAAAAGTCATTACCTTCAAGTCCACTTTCTTGATATGGCATTCCAATTTTTTCAATGTAAATTTTCTAGTCAAAAAACATTTTAGGTTTTTTTTTTTTTTTAATCTCTTGTTCATAGAGTCCTAAATAAGTCATTAAATTGCCATTCACCACAATAAGTTCATTTTAAAATACTAGGCCATATATCAACAAAGAGCATGACCATTGAACTCATGTTTTGATAACGAACCAATAACATCGAATAATCTTTCACCACAACTTGAGCCTAAATACATGTCATATACTTCTGGTTCATGAAAAATGGCATTATAATATAAATAAGGACTTTTGGAAATATTTGATAGCTTTGTATTGGAAACCAAGTTGTGGCTGCATAGTTTTTTGCAAAATAATGGCTCAAAATGTCCACAGCTTGGGTTTATGTCATGAAATAAATCAAATATAATGGAATGCAAATTTATTTGTTGAAATGTAGATTGTTAGAGATAAAATAGAAACATGAATGTTTAACCATTTGCATAACCATTGAATACAAAATATGTCACCCCAAAGACCAGCCTCACCTTGATCTGTAACTTCATTTTTAGAAACTCTCATTCAATGAAAGTATGTGCTTCTATCATGTATTTGATGCAAATCATATACTATATCTATATGTAATTAGTGTGCATATGAGTATGATGCTTCTACATCCCCACTATTCAATGAATCCATATAATAGCCAATTATCCCAGTTTGTAGCATTATTTATGTGTAACAAAAATGCAGTAAGACTTGAACTGCATCAAAAAGGCAAACACCAAAAACATAATTGAATAATGCAATTATAAAAATATTTTTATGTTTTAAATCATCATCAATAGTTGTAAAGGCTTGCATTTTTTTTTGTTGATATGTATCCATATCAATGATTTCTTTCAAACAATCTGATGCAATGTCATTTATTTATCTTTTCATATATATATATATATATATATAGGGATATAATAAATAAAAGGCTAAACCATCAAGAAATGAAATGCCAAGTTTAAAACAACATCAAATTTCTAGTAGTCTTGCTTGCCATAGAAAAAAGAATCTATCTAACAAGATATTTACATTATCATTGAAGAATAGGAAATGTTGTTCAATGACTACTATATTTACATTGTCAATGTTCAAAACAAGTGAAGTTTATTGCAAGATACTTACCTATATTTCTATAAATTGTTCAAATCCTCAACTGTCAACACCATGAGAAAAGCTACATGTTTCAATAATTAATGATATTAATTTTTTTTAAAAAAAATAGGGAAAGCCTTTCATTGATACTCTATTTTATAATAAAACAAAAACTGAACTAAAAAAACATATTCATAAAATCTAGTCAAATTGATTACAACAAACATATTTAGTTGTATTCATCCCATCAACCACAACCCCTTATATTTTTTTAAAAAGAAAAACTATTTTTCTTGTGCCTTTGTTTTCATATGAAAAAGTGATTAACTATGGATAAAAATATTGTAAAAAGTACAAAATCTAAAGATATTTTTTAATACAATTATCATTATTTTATATTTTAATCATATGAAAACAAAATATAAGTTTAGGTGTACCATTTGACACATGAATTGGTAACTGGATCAGATGTGCGAATTAACAAGCATCATTACATAAATTTTTAATATATTATTATAAATAGATTATGCCAATAATATATAACTTATTATACTTTAAAATGTTTATTACATACTATGTTCTATTACCATAATAATTTAAGAAAGCTAATATATTTTTTGATAGATCAGAGGATAATGAGTGCTCACCTAAGATCTACAAAAAGATGAACAAAACAAAAATCAAGGGAGAATCAGAAAGAGCATGGTATCGATCTACTTGGAAAGCTAAAAAAAGCAACCAAAGAAAAACCCAATAGGCACACATGCCAGAAATACATAAACCAAACATCGAAAGAAACAAGTTTGCCAAAAACTTTGCAAAAAAAGTTAACATGGCTAGAAAGTATGTTTTACTTTGGTCTTCTTACACGACATGCCCATACACTCATCATCTACCATAGAGTGAAAAAAACTAGTATAACTATAAAAGGGAATTGCTAATTACATGTGTCACTACATGGCTCTAGTGATGGCCTAACTGGGAAGTCTATCAGCTCCACCAACAAATACATTACAACCAACTTTGATCTTTGCCTCAACACTGAGCCCTGAATAGAAATTGACAAGTGTTAAATCCATCAACACTAGTTTGGTAGATTCAAAATGACCCAATATGAGGTCTAAGGAAGGGATAATATCCATCCAATATTCCAAAGAAAATTCTAGGGGAATAACCATAGATTGAGAAATAAAGTACAAATGAAGGGTCTCCAACATAAGAACATAATGTTCCTTAAGCTCATGAAAAACACAAAGCAAAATTAGTCCCAAACATTGATCATTAGATAGGGGCAAAAGCAAGCCCAAAATTACTTGAAAGCTATCCAACTAACCTAATAACCCACCAAGGATCCCCAGCCAAACCAACACTTGCACCACGTTTAAAACTGTAACAAGATCTCGAACTAAACATAAAATATTGTTGATGAATATTGAAACTACTTCTCTGTTAGATTTGATGTTTTCAAAAGAATGGAGAAAAAGATCCTGAATAATCTTGTAGATTACTTTAGAGATTGCTGAAGAAGGAAGCCAAAAAATGTGCCACTGATAGGCATCTAAAACATGATCACAAAATATTATTTCCCAATTTTCAATAGACATAGAGATAATTGGTGAGAGCAAAGCATGACTAAAAACTAAATAATCCATTTTTAAATGAAATAAACTACATAGAGGAGATTAAATATCATAAAGCAATGGCACATGATAATAAAATGATTGGGTCCAATCACTTAAATAATATCCCATGCAAAAATATGCATCAAATGAAGCACCTAATCAATCACACCAAACCCATAGTGATCCATAATTATGAGTTAATCCAAAAAATGTGCAAAGGAGAGTAAAACATCACCTCACACATTAATGAAATCAAAGGCTTCTAGACCTAACCAACATGTGGTCACATTATCGATTATTTCCTCTACCATTTGATCAACCCCCTAATTGGCCAAGAAGTTTGCATATTGATTAGCTTGTCCAAAATAATGATGCACCGACCATGACTCAAATTCAATGAAGAAAAACCACACAAAGTACAAAACATTTTTAATCAACCACAATTTTCCATGGTTAGAATTGATAGTGTCAATGATTATCTTGGAGTCCCCTTCTATGGCAACTATCTCAATAACACATGAAAGAACAAGTCAAAGGCCCATTAACACTACTCGGGCATTTGTTTCATTGTTAGGGCCATCTTGAAAATGCATAACCATTGTCATGAACCACCAATAATAACAAAAAAAACTATTATATTATTATAATTCTATCACTAATAAATACTATATTTAATAAAAATATTATATTTAATAATACAAAATCTAATGTAAATATACATTTTACAATATTATAGGTAGTATCATTGAAGCATTACCATTGTTTATTTTTTTATAAACAAAATTAGAAAAATAAAATAAACCAATTCACAAATAATTCATATAAACGTAACATACGAAAAAATAACCTACACTCAGAAATATTTATGTATAATTAGAAATATAATAATCTTAATCTCATAATCTAGAATTAACTAATATGTAAATGCATGTGCTATTTTTTTTATAATTACCCCACATGAAAAGGTTAATGTGTAAAAAACACACTATAAACATCTGTTAAGCTCATCATACAACACCTGGAAAGTCAATTGGTAAGCCTAACATATATTACTCTCAAATACTATGGAAAAAAATAAAAACTATGATTTTTATAGCTACATGATGACTTAGAGAAGGGTTACTGCATAATTGCTACTGTTGGTAATTAGTAGTTAAATCACACAACTTGTCCCATATTTTGAATTATGATGGATTTGATTTGATTATAATTGCACCTTTTTATCTTGATGTCAAGCTTAACCATAGGGTCTTTGGCTTAGAGATCAATAAATGCTTTGATATGCCTGTTTAGTGGATTATGGGAGTGTCAAAAAAAGCATCAAGTTGCATGAGATATAAACATAACTATTCTAGATAAGCCAAGTAAAACTAGTTTTTTGCTCTATAATAATGCCAGGTCAGCCATATAATTTGGAAATCATAAGAGGAAATCAAGGTTACCAGCATTTGAAACTTATCTAAACATGTACTTTATATAAACTTTCAAGTAGAAAGGAAATATAAAGGAGTTCCTATATACTCTGTTACACTGACTAATAACTTGTATTGCAAGCTAAAACTTGCATTTCTAAAGAATGCTACTCAGATCTGGGATTATAATTCAATATAACATCCTATTGCGGTGAGAACCTTGTCCATTTGTATTATTATTTTGATTGGAGACATAAATGATTCTAGACTTGAAAAAATATATGGTCAAGTTATTTGTTTTTTTTGTCAAGCTATATGTTAACTAACACATTTATTTTTGCAAATGTTTTGTTGCTAGCACTATTTTCTCTCTCTCTTTTTAATCCTTTCCAAAGGCATTTAAACTTAGACCACCATGCAATGCAATATCGAGTGAAATTTTGTTGCAAATTCTTTGTTCTAAAGGCTATTCTATTATATTGTTACACTAACCCATTTTTTTTACATTGTAAAGAGATTTTTTTTGGGTTCCTTTTACACTTGATCTGTACCATTATCATATATATATATATATATATATATATATATATATATATATATATATATATCTTGGCTAAATTGCTCATTATTAAAATTTAGTTAAAATGCCTTTTCAACTCAAACACTAGTTCTGCAAAAAATCATATAAACATTACAAATTGATAACAACCCAACTTGTTGTAGATTGAAAGTGATACAAATTTTGTTATGTGAAACCACAATCAAAATAAAATAATAAATGGAAGAATGATGAATTATTAAATATCAACCACCCCCTCATATTTCGATTAACATTATTATAGAGGTACTTAAAAAAAAAAATCTTTTGTTTTAATTTTACCAACTACTACAAATGTATTTAATTAGTAGTTTGATAGTAATTTCATGTGCAAGAAATTATTATTACAAATTATTTGTCCAATATTTCTATGTTTTTTTCCTACTATAAGAAAATCTATATTTTTTAATACATAAATTCCACATTTCCCCATATTAATGATCACATCAAATGATTTTATCCAATGATAAAGTATTAAATTAATTTAGTTTCTATTTTTAATAACAAAGGTATTTCAAGTCTAATGTGAAAAACAAAAAAAAGAATAAATACTCAATTTCCATTGGTTACACACTGTCCAAGATAAAAATAATGGTTCGACCAATTAAAATAGATACCTGTTACATAGGTACCAATAAATATCATGTTGGTGATGTTCAATTTCAATTTTTTTGGGTTGGGTTAGTTTGTCTAAATGTTTTAATTTGAAAGTTTTATGATTTGAAATTCTTTGAGTTGTAATAAAACTACAAGGATGATGATGTAAAAGGTGTTGTATAACCATCTACCAAGGTATAAATTTAAGTAGATATTAAAAGGGATGAGATCGGGATCGTGTCCTAGTTGAATTTAGTGAAATCGATACTTTTCAATTCTTGAAACTAAACTAAAGACACATTATGTATACCTAATTCATGGAAAATTAGGTTTTCAATCTTAAAAAAATGGAGTTAAGATTTTCATTTTTTAAGGTTTTGATTTTTAATATTTATATTTTAAAGGTTCTTTGATCTTTGATGTATGTTTTTTATTTGGATTTTACAGCCTTATGAATTAACGTTTAGGGTTATGGAGTGTAAGCCTTAGGTTTTTAAAGGGGTTGAGTATAGTAAATCAATTTATAAAATATGCAATAAACACAACCAATGATTTGTGAAAGAACTTAGCTAAATTGATATTTATAATAATAGCAATGAAGGAGATAAATGAATAATTAGTTAAAAATTACTTGAGATAGAGGATATAGAGGCTAAAATATGGTAAAGGGAATGGTTCAAGTGTCATAAATAGTATCTAGGTGTCAAAAACCCTCCTAAATAATAGTGCCCTACTCAAGACAATAACGTTGTGGCACTAGTATCCTCCATGCAAGAATTATTTTGAGATTATAAGAGCACTTATGTTTGAGTCTACCAAGCCTATTCCTCTATGAAAAAACCATGATTCATTGTCTATGACCGGTTATGACTAGTTTTGTATACAAACCCTAGACCCCCATGTGATTAGGGAATTTAAGTTGGCACAAGTTGTAAATATGTTGTGTTAGTTGGGTAGGCTGGACATATTCAACACTTTGTTGTGATGAGAGTTGCATATATACCAATAATCTAAAGAGGGAGCAAGCCCAATGTAGTTATTTCCACCTAAGTTCTAGTGTTGGAATCAAAATGACTAAGAGGAGGGGTGAATCAGTATTCAGAACTTTCTTATCAATTGTACCTCAGCAATCATGAACCATTTAAATAAACATATAGATCTAACATGCATAAACACCTATCCACATAGAAATGAAACACAAGAACACATAACATATATGGGAAAACTCCAAAGGTAAGAAAACCCATTGATATATATAAATGGACTATATTCCTATAATACAAACACCAAATTTAGTGAAGCACTAACTTCACATGGAGCACCAACCACAACTGGCTAAGCACCAACTCAGATAAGCTTTAACAAGAATCAAATTTCAAGGAAGAAATAAACCCCTAGATGATTAAGCACCACCTCAGACACATGAGACCTTTAATCACCTACATAACACCTTTTTTCTCATCTCTTCTCTCTCTTTTATACCTCTCAAACTCTCTTCTAGGCTTCTTTGCTAAACTAGTCTTCTTCTTGACTTGATTAGGTCAAATGACCTTGTTTTTAATACATGTAACCTCTAATAAATATTCATAATAGATCCTATACACTCCTATTATGGTCTCCAAGACCTCCTTCTACTCAACAATATATTATTTTATTTGCTTGCTCTCTACACACTCTAATAGGCCTAAAACTGCCTTGTATTTATACAAGCCTCTTACTCATATCCTTATTAATAAGATATACATAATTTAAAAATTGTATTATCCTTTAAATAAGTCTTATAACATGTTTCATACATGTATCAATCATTACAATAGGTCATTCATAACTCAAAATACCAAAACCTCTTTTAGGCCTTAAAGAGACCTAATTCAATTAGGCCTTCATTAGTGCACGTTATCCTTTGAACTCATTAGAAAAAATTAAAAATACATACATAGTAGTAAAATTTAATATTACACTCAAATATACCCCTAATTATATCATCTTATGTCTATGACACTTTTTAGCTCCAACCACCACTTGAAGCACACCATTAACACTGTTCACAATTAGCCCTATGAACCTATAGAAAGTTTGTCTTGAACTACTAAAGATTAAACACAAATTAGATAAAAAAACATGAAAATAATACACATATAGTATATAATTGAACTAATGGTCATCACCATGGGATTTATACTTCACAACTTATGGCAAAAGGACTCAAACCCTTCTCTGCAAATAACCCACTTAGAACTGCCAAAACACTCCAAAACCCAGTTATGAACAATTTGATCTTAAACACATAAAATAAAACTTTAAAAGATCAATTATTTTTAAAAAATATTATTTTACATATATATACCACTTTTATATTCAAAAATCACAAGGTCTAATGTCAAATATTGGTCTTGCAGACCAATCTTTTGACCTCGCTTTACCTAGTTAGACCAAAACCAAACAAGTTATTTTGGATTAAATGTTTCAACCAATTTCACCAACTTAAATTTTTTAAAAATGTATTATAAATATTTAAAATTCATAAAAAAATAAACCCATATGCATTAGATACATCAATTCAGAGCATAGATCCTCAAACTCAACACTACAACTTGCTTGCCCAGAATTGCTAGTTTGCCTTAAAGCACAATCATGGTGATAATGACCTTCAACACCTATGTATAAAAATTAAATGAATTTTTATGCATGTATATGATATTATTATATAATTATACCATTATTGGATAGAAATATAATATGGTCAAATGGCAATATTGGTCTTACAGACCAATCTCATAACTTCATTGTACACATACCTAACGAAGCCAAAAAAGTCAACTTGTGAACAAATTTTCACTATAACCAATAACCTCAAAAATTTATAAAAAATATTATAATGTATTAAAAATATTTAATAACACCTCCATGCACTTTTTTCCATCACTATTCCATGTTAACATATCCCTAATCATCTTCTCACTGTTGCCTGGGTTTCTCACTATTTCGACTAACTAAGTAATTTAGATGACCGATTTAGCATACCTGAGGGATATAAATATAAAAAAACCACAATGGAAATAAAATAAAATTATAAAAATTATCCATCAAATTATTTCCCTACTTTGACTTTGTCAACTTTGACTATTACAACAAATCTCTGATAAACTAGTACTTTCTTGTAGTGTCTACTCAAACACCTGACAACCTAATCACACATGGAGATTCATGGGAGATTTTAATGAAATATAAAATAATTTTTATAGTAATTTTAGACCATTATGGTTTATTTTTAACAATATATTTCACATCAGGTCATTGTTAGGGTTTTAGAGAGGGTTAACACTATTTTTGGTGTTAACGATTGTTCATAAAGGACTGCCCCTCATTTCTAAAACTAATGCCTGGAGATATTATATATGAAAATTATACATATATAATTAATATATTAGGTTAACATTTAGATTTTACGCATGCCAATGAACACCTAAAATTCCTTCTCAAGTTTGCATGCCTTCATTCTGTGTACTTGAGAGACCTTAAAAACACTTTTCATGCTTTTTCTTGCAAACCATGGCCTAAAAATTTGTGAACATACTTGAAAAAACATATAATAAATTTTAAAACATTAAAATATCAATAATTTCCTTTGAAACATAACCTCATACCCCATTAGGCTTACATTTTCTCTCTACACCATAGTCTTCATACCTTACTAGGCCTTGAATTGTCCTTCATGCCTTCTTCAATGTTCTAAAAGCATCAATGTCATGATAAAATACTAAATATAATGATATAAAACTTCTCTCATAATTAAACACAACCAAACATCCTTCATATGTCTTGAAAACAACTCATGATGCCTCATTAGGTTAGGCAGGGTCTAGAGGTGGTCTAGGTGCAGACTAGGTTTGAAGGTCTTACCCCTATAGGCTCACCATGAGAATTTCATGAGTGATAAAATGACTCAAATAAATGTTAAATCAACAAAATAAAACCTCTATACATCCATATCACCAAGCCACCATGGTCAAACTTTCTCATTAGGACATTACATGTCATGATTAGTGATATGACTAAGCTTTTCAAGAGCTTGAAACTTGACAACTGACCTTGAAATACTCCTTTATGCTTATAAAACTTGATCACATGCCTTAAATTATTCTCAAATGATGTCATAACTATGTACATACCTCTTCATGTTCACCATGTACATGTACATGCTCATGATATGACTATGCTTATCAAGACACCCTGTACTCAAAGATTAGCACTCTCCTACCATTGCAACAATATCTTTCTAATAAACATGATCTCATTAAATCATGTAGACCTAGATCCTCATAACCATTCTTCACTACTTACTTAATCATCAAACCTCTTTGTGACAACATTGACAATCATCCAGCTGACCTGAATCATGACTTAAACTTGTAATTAACCAATAAAAAGAATCATTAGGTTGCCTTAACATTATATAAAATACCAATCACCATACATCTTCATCAAATGTACCTTGAAATAAATGAAATCAATGGCAACATTTATCAATAAACTCCCCCTTTATCATTGATGGCAAAGCTTTCTTCAAATCTCTCCCAATCTGGTCAATCTCCCTTCTTGAACTTTCTCCCCCTTTGACATTAATGATAAAGGGTCTTTTAAAATCTACCATATGGAATCACACCTTCTTGAAAAAAAATATCAACACATAAAATATTAGGAATTACTGGACCATGCTCCCCCTTACTTCATGCATAACACCTTCAAATGAACTAAGATCTCAAGACCATTCACCTTGTTGTTGACATGACTAATATGACACAAATATTTGATCACATACTAGGCCACCATATTCTTATCATCAATTGCACTTGGAGCTTATGAACAACCTAAGTAACTACCCTTCAATTTAATCACCCACCATGCTTATGCTAATATAATAGTGTCTCTGTGAAGCCTAATGGAGTCACTCCCTTCATAAGACTCTAAAACAACACAAATTCAGGAGATTTCTAGATCTCCATGCTCTCACAATAATGAATATCTTTCAAGATATTTTTAGGCTTGATTATTATTTTTGGCTTGATATCTTCATCATTTGTGTGGTCAACAATCTAAGATGATAATGAAATTTGTGTCTTGATTTCATATCTGAAGTATGTTCTACCATAACAAACAATCCATTCGATCTTATACACTAATCATGACTCATATTTATTGTCTTTGGTTTCCATACATTCAATTGCCTTCTCTCTTGCACTCTAGGGGATTTAAACCTCTTGTTTTAACTTGATGGCCTTTTACCTCTATTAGGATATAATCTTGCAATGTGTCCCACATTATGATAGTTGTAGAAAATAACCTTATATATACCTTTTTATTGATGATTCCTTTCATAATCCCATGCATATTCATTCATAGAGGGTCATCTACACTCTCTGCTCTATGACCAAAATAATTGCATGCATAATAATAACCATTGAATGAGTTGACATACCTCATAGCATTAGATTTTTTGGTTGGTCTTTTCATGTTGAACTTCTTATCTTAATTAGCCTTATCCTTGACTTTAGCTTCCTCTTTTTGGTTTTCTTTGAAACCAAGACTTGTCTTGTCACTTATAGACTTCTGATTACTCAAGATGTTATCTAGAACATCAGTAGTCTTTTCAAACTTCATAAAGGTCTTCAACTTGATAGATATTTGATCCAACTTAGCTTTCAAGGATTTTATTTTAGTTCCATATGTGGTACATTATTCCTCTTTATCTATTAAGCTAATATCGACTATCTTCATCTATGATTAAATTTGATTGATGATCTCATCATACTCCTTGGATGTGTTACTCACTCTCTCCTCAAACAAGCTAATTTGATCTTCATAGTCCTTAAATAATGATCTTAGTTTGTGATTCTTCCTTCTTTATAACTTTAACTCCTCTAGAACACTCACCAATTCCTCCTCAAGATTCACTTTAGCTTCTTCTTCATCTGATTCTTCATCATTTATAAGACCTTTCCCATTTGAGCAACCCTCATTATCTATTTATATATCCATGAATAAGGTTTCATTGTTGTCATGTTCATGTTGATTACTATCATCATCACTATCATATGTGTTTGTGTCAATTACATCAGATGAGTTATCTTCTTTAATATAAAAACTTATCTTGTTCTTGAATGATCCTTTCCTACCTTCACACTTCTTGAAATCTTTATTTTTATCAGGATTATAGGCATTCTTATCATCTCCATTATGTTATCATTTTATTCATCATGATTATTCTTATCCTTGTTAGGAAACTTAAATGCAAAGTGACCAATCTTACCATAATTGAAACATTTTAAAGACAACTTACCCTTATAATTACCAGAGCCAAACCTCAATTTCCTTGAAAACATGACTATTAGTTAATCATCATCAAAATCTAAGAATTCCTCATACTTGACCTTATTAGATTTTAACTTCTCAACTTTTAATGTTATTTCCTTCTTGAGAGGCCTTCCTTCATTTGTTATCATCTCATAGGCAGTTAAGATGCCATGAAGCCCATCCATTTCAAACTTATCAAAATATTGTATCTCTTTTATTGCAAATACCTTAGAATAAAACTTGAGAGTTAGTGATCTAAATACCTTTTGAAAAAATATAGACTCTTTCACATATTATTATAATCCTCAAATGACATTGACAACCTCATCAACCTTCAACATGTAGGATACAATGGTTTCATCTTCATTCATATTTAGACTTTCAAACTATCTCCTATGGGTATGTAACTTAGACATCTTCACCTTAGTGTCTCCTTAAAATATGGTCTTAAATTTATCTCATATCACCTTATATGATTCATAGTGCATAACTTTCACAAACTCTACCTCTAATAGGCCACATAGAATGGCATTCATTGCCTTGGAATTTCTCTCACTTTCCTTCTTGACTATTTTATCAGTTGGTGGCGTAGGAAGTGGAGTGAATCCATCCATAACTGACTACCATATGTCATGGCCCATTAAAATTATATATTTACTCATTTTGAAGCTCCAAAAGTCATAATTAGTTCGATTAAAGAATATAGCCTTACTAGTAGACAAACCACCTTGAGCTTGCTGACTATCCATCCTCGCTTCTAGGATCTCCTTTAGGAAATCAGGCTTGATTCAAAGGATCTACTTTGATACCAAATTTTGGAAGTAGAATTATTGAGAGGGGGGTGAATCAATCTTCAAAACTTCTTATAAATTTTATTTAAGCAATCATGAACCATTCAAACAAGTATATAGATCTAGTATGCATAAAGACCCACCCACATAAGCATGAAACTTAAGAATACATCACATATATGGGAAACCATAAAGGAGAAAAAAAAATAATAACATATATAAATGGACTATAGTACTATAAGACAAACACCAAATTTACTAAAGCACGAACTTCATATGGAGCACCAACCCCAACTAGCTAAGCACCAACTCAACTAGGCTTTAACAAGCACCAACTTGCAAGGAGACACTAAACCCCTAAATGACTCAGAACCAAATTATAAACTTAAAACCTTTGATCAAGTTTATAAAACCTTATTTCTCATATACTATATGATGATCACCTTCCTCATCTCTTATCTCTCTTTTATCCCTCTCAAACTATCTTCTAGGCTTCTTCGTTGAACTAGTCCTCTTCTTGACTTGATTAGGTCAAATGACGTTGTTTTTTATACATATAACCTCTATAAAATCTTCATCAAATATCCTATAAACTCTTTTTATAGTCTCAAAGACCTCATTATTCTCAATAATATATTATTTTATTCGCTTGCTCTCTACACACTCTAATAGGCCTAAAAGTGACTTATATTTATACAAGCCTCTTTCTCATATCATTCTTGGTTAGTCATACATAATTTAACACTTTTATTATCCTTTAAATAAGTATTATAAAATTTTTAAATATATGTATAAATTGTTACAATATATTTTCCATAACTCAAAATACCAAAATCTCTTTTAAGCCTTAAGGAGACCTAATTCAATTAGGCCTTCATTATTGCACGTTACCCTTTAAACTCCTTGAAAAAATTTCACAATCCATACACAATAGAAAATTTCATATGCAACTCAAATATACCCCAAATTATTTCATGTTATGTCCATTACACTTTGTATCTCCAACCACCACTTGAAGCACACCATTAACACTTTTCACAATTAGGCCTGTGAACCTACATAAAGTCTACCTTGAACTACTAAAGATTAAACACAAATTAGCTAAACAACCATGGAAATAATACACATATATAGTAAATAAATTACCTTATGGTAATAAACATGTGATTTATACTTCACAACTCAAGGAAAAAGGACTCAAACCCTTCTCTATAAATAGCCTACTTAGAAATGTCAAAACACTCCAAAACCCAGTCATGAATAATTTGATCTTTATCACCTGAAAGAACACTTTACATAAAAATTAATAGTTTAAAAATATTATTTGACATATAAATACCATTATTAGATATAAAAATCACAATGTCTAATGCCAAATATTAGTCTTGCAGACCAATCTTTTGACCTTACTTTACACAATCAGACCAGAACCAAACAAGCCAGTTTGGATTCATTATTTCAACCACTTTCACTGACTTTAAATTTTTATAAAGGAATGATAAATACTTTAAAGTCATAAAAAACAACATTATATGAATTAAAAACATCAATTTAGAGTATAGAGCCTCAAACTCAACATTGTAACTTGATTGTCTAGAACTACTAGTCTGCCTTAAAGCGCAGTCATAGTGATAATGACCTTCAACACCTATGTAGGAAAATTCAATGAATTATGAAGCATGTAGATGATAATATGATATAATTATACCATCATTGGATAGAAATATAATATGGTAAAATTTAAATATTGGTCTTGTAGACCAATCTCATAACCTCACTATACACAGACCTTATTGAGCCATATAAGTCAACTTGTCAACAACTTTTCACTATAACCAATGAACTCCAAAAACTATACAAAAAATGATAATTTATTAAAATTAATTAAAAACACATAAATTCACTTGGTTCTATCACTATTCCATCTTACCACATCCTTAATCATCTTCTCATGACTGCCTAGGTTTCTCATTATTTTCTCCATTAGGCATGTTAGCGACTGGCTAACTTGGATGACAATTTAGCATACATGATGGATAAAACCTATCTATAAAACACCATGGACATAAAATAAAACTCTAAAACTTATCCATTAAATTATTTTCATACTTTTACTTACTCAACTCTGACTACTATGATAAATCTTTAAGAAACTAACACTTTCCTATAGTGTCTACTCACACACCTAATAACTCAATCACACCTATAGATTATTGGGAGAGTTGAATACAAGATCCAATATTTTTTATAGTCATTTGAGACCATTATAATCTATTTTAAACAAGATATTTCACATCGGGTCATTGTTAGGGTTTTAGAGAGGGTTAACACTATTTTTGGTATTAATGATTATTCATAAAGGACTGCCCCTCATTTCCAAAAATAATGCCTTGGGATATTATCTAGGAACCTTACCCATCTATCATTAATATATAAAGTTACCATGTAGAGGTTACACATTCCAATGAACACCTGCAAGTCCTTCTTGGGTTTGCATGCCTTCATTTTGTGTACTTGAGAGACCTTAAAACCACTTTTCATGTTTTTTATATCAAATCATGACCTCAAAATTTGTTAACATGATTGAAATAGAAAATAATACCTTTTAAAACACTCAATTTTCCATAATTTTATTTGAAATAGAACCTCATACCCCATTAGGCTTACATTTTTTCTCCACACCATAGTATTCATACCTTATTAGGCCTTAAACTATCTTTCATTGATTCTTCCATGTTATCAACACCTAAATGTCATGATACACACCTCAATATCATGCCATAAAACCTCTCTCATGATTAAACATATCCAAACATCCTTTATATGTCTTGACAACAACTCATGATGCCTGATTAGGTTAGGTTAGGTCTAGAGGTGGTCTAGATACAGACTAGGTTTGAAGGTCCTACCCTTGTAGGCTTATCTTGATTCTCTCATAAGTGATTAAATGCCTCATGTACATGTTTAATAAACATAATACAAACTTTTAACATCCATCTTAATAATCCACCATACTCAAACCTTCTCACTAGGACTTTACATGTTGTGACTAGTGTCATGATGAGGTTTCTCAAGTGCTTAAAACTTGACAATTAGCCTTGAAACACTCCTTTATTATTCTACACATTGATCATATGCCTTACACACTCCTTAAAAAATGTCATACCTCTACATATACCTCTTCATTTTCACCATGCATATGTTGATGATATGACTATGCTTATTATGACTAGGCTTTTCAAGTCACCTTGTACTCATGGATTAACACTCTCACACTATGATAATAGTCTATTTTTGATCAACATGATATCATGACCTCATGTAGACCTATAGCCTCATAAACATGCTTCACTACTTACTTGATCATCAAACCTCTTTATGACAACATTGATAATCATCAAGTTGACCTGAATCATGACATTGAACTTGACATTGACCAACAAAAGAATCATTAGGTTAGCTTCAAACTATTCAAAGACCACTCACCTTACATATTCACTAAATTCACATTGATATCAATGACATAAACCTTGACATTAATGACAACATTTCTCAACAATAGGTGCAAGTGCAAGTGAAACTAGTATAAATGCCTATTTGAGTGCTTTAAGTGATGCTTGAGATTGGAAATCTAAGTATTTTGAGCTTAATAAGGTTGTAAATGACTATATTCAGAATTAGGGTAGAATGAGGATTGATAAACTTAGTTGTGCACAACTTTTTTTTAGCTTGTTTATGTGTATTTTCATCTAATTTCAACCCAGTGGATAAAAGGCTAAAAGTCATGTATATATATACTGATCTGGTGCTTGTGTGTGGTTTTAAATAGGTCTAGGACAACCCTAGGTGTTTTAGGAATTGAAAATATATCTGTTGGATCTCAAAAGAGGGAAAAGGATAATATCAACCAAATAGGACAATAATGTTGTGGCCCTATTGTCCACTTATGCAACTAGTGTCTAGTGGCATAACTTGAGGCACTTGGGGCCTAAATGCCTAATGAAGGGTATAAGAGTGATTTTCATATGTCTAGAGACATGTGTGGCCCACACAAAATCTTGATAAATATCTAAATAGGACCTAAGATAGGTCTAGGGCTAAGTTAGGAATGGGTGGTATCAAGTAACACTCTTAGCACTCAAGTGGTTTTTTTATATGATTACATCTTATAATTTAAGGTTTTATTTTTTACATTTTTCTAGTTTTATATATTTATTTTGATAGTGTTTTTTATAAGAGAGTTAAATTTTGGAAAAATTAAATTTAGTGAAAATAAATTGGACATTTAATGTTTAACATCAATACACTACTATTTTCTAATTGAGTATGAAGATAAATTGGGAAATCTCTTTAAAGTGTTATATAAATTTAACATATAATCCTTATTATTAAAGTATCATAAAATGGCCTCTATTTAAATTAATTTATGAGAGTTTAGTGTTTTTTGGTTCAATTAAGTTATATTGGTTCTCTTATCAACTTTTGAATCATCAGTCTTCATCTTTAGTGCCTCAAGGCATCCTCCATATAATATTTTAAGCCTCTAATCTCAGGGTATAGACTAAATTATGCAATCCTGGTAGTTATCTGGGATGAACTATATAATTATAACAATCTCATTCTCTCTCCTAATTTTTCATTATGGCCCATCAAATCCTTTACACTCTTTCTAATTTTAGTTGTTGGAAGTCAACATACACACCAAAAATGTAAATTTTGAATTCAAAGTCACTTATATATAGATAAGTGTTATAGGTTATTTTAGACACAAGGCAATACTTATTATATAGCTTAAATTTTAGTATGGAGAACTTTTGGATCACATTCTAAATTTATTATATTATGTAATATATTATTTTTGACATACTTTTTCCCATATTAGAGGCCTTATACATCAACAACATTATATTGAACATAGACCCTAAAATCCACTTTGTTATTCTTAACATTGTAAGGAGAAAAAGAGTTGGCTATTACAAGTTCATAGGGGTCATAAAATGAGATTTGATAGGGAAGTGAAAGGCATAACCAAGCAAATAAAACCCATAAGCCATATTTCAATTTGAAATACTTTTTTTGGATTATAAAGTTTGATCCAACCACTATTTATATTATGGTCTTGGCTTTGATTGCACAATCCCAAGTTCAAATTTATATGACAAGTTTTTTATAACATTGTGCATAGATATACCATTTTATCCCTTTGTATTTATTAAATTATTTTACCTTTTATTAATTTGACATTACTATTGTATTATACATGTGTTGTGATGCTTAATAAAATTTTAATTTTTTTATTTGAATATGTTTTGGTGAACCTACATTATTTTACACCTCCTGTGTAAAATTTTTACCTCATATTGTGTTGATTATTCATTCCCTCATGTTTTTAGAGGGATGGAAGTAGAAAACTATGTCTCATTTGTCAACCAACATGAATTTGAAAATTATGTGTGGCCAATTAAGGGGTTTTGGGAAAAACCTCCTTGCGGCAAAACCAACGATGTCACCTACTAAAGAGTTTCACCCTAACCCCCTTTTGGGAAAAACCCTTCACCCTAAATGGGGTTATGGTGAAAACCACTGTGCATATATTGACAATGCTTCAAATAGTGTCTTTTCCTCCTCTACCTAGGATCTTTTCACCTAAAATCAAGGGATGTTTTACCCAAAGCAATTTCACCCCAAACACTAGGTTAAGAAGTAAGTTTTCTTTGAATTTTGGTTATTTTTTCTATTAAAAATTTAAAAATTAGGGGGTGGGGGTAGGGGAGTTAGTTTTTATTTATTTTTAATTATAAACAAAAAATGGGGAAGGAGGGGGGATTTAAAAATAATTAAAAATTGTAGTTTAATTTTTATATTAATTTTAAATTTTTAATCATGACCCCCAAGTGTTTCATCAACTTCCATGAGAGAACTAATTTTGAAATCACCAAAATTGGAAGCATTTTATAAAAACCCAACATAATGGACCAAATCAAAATACATTGTTAGAATATCTTATATGACCTTAATGAATACAAACAAGCCTAACAAAATTCAACCCATTTTACTATGTATCTTTAAATTTATTTATAGCACAATTGAAATGTAGTATGAGTGGGAAAATTGGGTTTAAGGACATAAAATGGATGCTTCTAGATAAAGAGGTTATTAAGAGGTCATGTTTTCTTAGATACATATGGAAAAATAAAACCCTTGGTTATTATGTAACCAAATGCACTTATAATCTTTGTCATCCTCTCATTTAACCCATGTTTGTCACTACCTAGGGGAAATATCCAAACAACGATCAGGTGCCCATTTATTTTATTACCATGTTATATGTAGAGGTTCCCCTAGGCATCAATGTTAAATATACATATTTACTTGGCTATCATGGGTAGGGGTAGGATAGACTCAAAGACAAGGATGAGTATCCTTTTAAGGGAGTAGCCACAATAACGAACCCTAAATAATTGGTTTAGAGGATGCGACCTTTTATTATAAGGCTCCATGATATAAAAACACCCTTGATTCACAATTCCTAATAAGGGGTAATATAAGGTATCACCAACATCATGCGATAACTTGAGTTGATATCATCTGAATGACTAAGGGATTTTTTGCAACTAAGACTTGACCCATATGTTGTGATTATAAGCAGTACAGAAAAAAAAAATCATTATGATTAGGTACATTTAATGGCCCCAACAGATGTGGATGTTGTTACAAATGGAAATTAATTACATAGGCTTTCTTTAAATATGGCATTAGAACTCCTCAATTTTTAGGATATTATTAGTGACAATCATGGTATCCCTATGTTTAGTGTTTTTAATTAGTCGAAGAATAGATTTGTATGTATTACCAATTCATCCACCATTACTAATGTGGTTGTTCATCATGAGCAAATTATTCTTGTGAATGGAGCAAGGGTGGATCACAATGATACACATACACATAATGTTCACCCTTATTTTTTGATATATATAATTTCAAATATTTAATTTAATTTATTATGATTTATTACATACAACTTAATTTTTTTAATTTTCATTAACTAAATTTATAAATTAAGAGTTAATTATTATTAATTTAAATGTTTAGGGGTTGTCCAAGGTCCAAATTATACCTCAACATACCATGGATCCTATTAATTTAAAATTTATAGACATTGGGCATACACAGTTACCGAATTACTATCTTATTTAGCACCCTATGACACACTCTTTTATGCTACTAGAAAATATCCCAAATTTTTTTGATCTCCATAATTTTTATTTGAGGTTAATTCACTCATCATCACTTTGTTGTGATATGGATGTTGTCTACACGTGGAACATATTTGGATGTTGTACAAGGTGGCATCTAGGGTGACATCCAATGTATTGTACATGGTGTTGTCTAGGGTACTATACCAAGTGTCATCTATAGTGTCCAATGTGATCATGATACATGTTTTAAGAGGTATATGTACCTATTATATATATGTAGAAACTCATATTTGGTATTAGACACTTGATAATGTCATTTTTGACCAAACTCTAGTATACATGACTTATGCATACACAAATAACTCTTATATTTTGTAATAACTATATTCTTATCTATGGGCATGACCTTCTCAAATTTTTGTTATTGATACATGTGATTTACCTAATATGTATCTAAACAACTTATTATGTTACTCAAATTGTCTCCTGATCTCATATCAACATTTCCTACATTTTGGACACCTCTAGCCATAGTTAGATGAATCCAATTATCATAGCCATCTACTTTGGTTAGACTCATTTGTGTACCATTTAATGGTTACTTTCCTAGATTCAACTCCTTCCCATATGTTGGTCCATATGTTTTTCATGTTATTTTGGAAGTAAATTACCAAAAGATTCAATATATAAGCATATCATGGCTAATCCTATTGTTATCTAACACTCATTAAGAGGACATATATTATCCATTTGTATATTTAGAGGAGCTACCCTAAAGCTCATGGTAGCCAAAATTGGCTACCATAGGTAAGGAAAATTTAAACTTTACTTCTAGTCTTACCTAGCCTTGTTATTGATTTTTGTTAGGTTTTATCTTGGTAAAAATTGGTCATAGCAAGGATGTCTTATCAAGTGATGGTCATAGTAAGGTCTATTGTATGATCTAGAAGAGTGAGTCATTCCCTTAGTCTTATCATTTTCTCCTTGATGAAGGTTTTATTTGAAGTTTGGAGAGATTAAGGTAAGTTTGATAAAGTTAAGGTTAATTTGCAAAGGTCAAGGTATGTTGACCCATGTGAAGCATTGGTAAGTTGACCTCTAAGGTAATATATTGTCTTATAGTGGATGAATAATTCTAGAGACAAGATATAGCAAAGTGAAAACATTTTTATTCCATGTTTAGAGAAAGTTAAGGTAAATTAAGGTAATGTTTATCAAATATGAATAATTAAGTGTATTTTTAGGCCTATAACACATTTATAATCCATGTCAAGGATATTTCTCCCTCACACATGTCCACCTAGGTCATTTTAACATGTAAGGAGTGGTGGGATCCTCCATAGATCAAGAAGATGAAATATAATGTAGAAACACACTTATAAAGGGTTTGTAAAACATTTTTTTCAATGTGAATGTGGTCATATTAGATCATAAATGGATGTGGTCAGGTCTCTCATAGGTTTTATGGTCAAATCAAGCTTGTGGTAGCATTTTTAGGTCAGTAGAATGCAAAAAACATTTCAGTTCCTTCATCAACCCATTTTTAAGCTTGTGAAGGCCATTTTAGGTGCTCATTCCATGAAGAGGAAGAATAGTTGGAATTAGTGATATTGGGGGTTGATAGGGTACATTATTCCCTTGAAATTATAGACATGATTTTGAGGACCTAAGGGCTAATATTTATGAATAATTGTTAACAATTTAAGTAACATAAAACCCTCCTAAAACCCCACAAGTAGGTTTTTTTCTTGTTAAAATAGGTTTAAATTTAATGGATTTAAATGAATTTTTGTTTTAGATCCTAAATTACTTGATTATTTCTATCACATCATCCTCTATTATTAGTGGCATGTGTGAGTAGCCAAAAGGATAAAAATGTAATGTTTTTATGCTTCTTGAAGGTAACATGATAGGGCTATTTATAGTTTGAGTGTTTGATTACTTCATGTGATCTAAAATAAACTTATATAAACCTATAAATCCTAACATAATTTTATAAACCATATACAATCATCAAATGATCCAAAACTATGAGGGGAGAGAGAAGATCATGCATTCAAAAGGGTTGTTGTAGGTTATAGTCCAAGGTAGACCTTCTTGGGGCCATAGAGAGATAAAACAAAGGTTTTAAAAGCACTTGGAAGATATATTATGATCTTCCCCAAGATTAAAAATTATTTTATATCCTTAATCAACTTACATTCATCATAAAAAGTGGTTTTATTGAGCTAGCTCATTGTGGCATGCTTCTAATGAGAAGGTACAATCACCTACATGTCTGCGTGTAGGTTAAGAGGATCCAATTTTAAATTTGCAAGTGAATATGATTTTTAAGAATATACTAGGTATTGTGAGACATCATAAGAAGGTATGAAATTTTTTTAATTCCATAAGAATCACATAATGCACTAGAACAGTCAAGAACATTCTATATGTACATCTACAACCATCAAGGTCAAGAAAAAGGTCTTATGAGTAGTCTTTTTGAGGTCTTGAGTGACAGTTTAGGTAAAAGAGAAATTTATTTAATTAAATAAATATATATTACCAAGTAATATCATATAATAATGAAACAATCTCTTCATAACATTTTTGAAATGCATTAACATGGTATAAACCTATATACAACACCCTAGTGTTTTGTAAGCAAGACTAGGTATGTGATGACAATTCGAGATATTTTAAGGAGCTATAGACCTTACATTTTTTTATAAAAGGTAAATATGTAAATTAAAATGATTAAATTACCATAAAAAACATATAATAAAGGGCTTAAATTAGGAGAAATGTAGACCTATAGGTTTATAGACATGTAGGTCTATATTCTCATCCTAAGAGAGTAAAACTTTGCATGAATTGGTGGTTTGAAGAACAAATGAAAGGTGAGAACCTTAAAGAGATGATTAAAATGTATATTTTATATTTAATTATGAGGATAATTTATATAAAAACATTTATTTGATCCATTATAAACATCAGACTTAAGCATGACCTTTCAAGCCTACTAAAAGTTCTTTTTCTAGGCCTATTTTCAAGTTTTGAAGGAAATATGCAATGATTTGCATTATGATGATGATTTGAATTTTTAATGGATATAATAAGTTTTTGGGTAATACATTAATGTAATTTTAAATTATTACTATTATTTATAAGTGGATCTAAACACCAAAAAACACCTATAGCTATGCACACTGTCCAAAATGCATACAAATGGTGAGAAATTGGCATGTTAAAGAGGTAAAAAGGTTGATATTGAAAAAATAATGGTTATAATATTTGAAATAGGTTGGTAAAGACCAAAAATAGGTATTATTTTACTTTTAGATACCATATAACTCTCCCAATAATTTTTCTTAGCTCTCGACCTCCTCAGGCCTATGCTTTTGCAAGCTAGGGCTTGAAATCTTGAAACTCACATAACTTGAATTATAAAAATTTAAATTTCATGAAAATTTTCCAATATAAATTATTTTATGTTCTAATATATGGATATGTATAATCTATAGGACTATAGGCTTGCAATAGGCCTAATTAGGCGTAATGGGGAAAGGTGGGTATTGAGAAAGTGGATTTGTCTTGGGAGTTGAGACCTAAAATTTTGGGTGAATATGCAAGGGGATAATGGGTACCCAAATATACTTTTATTTTATATATAATTATTTTTTATATCTCAAACCAAGGAGCTTTGTACCAAAATAGGGCTATAAGGAATAAGCCTCCAAAAGAGCAAATGTGAGAATGATGAATAAAAATGTATAAAAAAGGTGGAGAGATGATTTATTATAGATTTTAAACATGTGTCCAAGGTATATATACCATAATAATATGTCTTGTCACTTCATTATCACTTCAAGAGGTAGTTTTAAGTGCTTAAGGGTGAGTCACTAATCCAAGCATAACTCCTACGCAACCTTACAAATGGAGCACACACTTGTTGAAGAGGGAATTAATAACTATAATTTGGTAGTTTATTCTTTCTTGTAACTTATTCCATGATTGCTTCATATCCATCATTAGCTCTTGACACCTTACTTCTCTCTCTCTCTTCTTCCTTCTCCTATATGTATGCTTGATTTTGGCATTGTTTAGAATCCTTTTGTTGGCTATGGCATAGCCCTATCCAAATGAACACTTGTAATTTGTCTTTGAGATGGATAAAATTGAGTTATATCCTTATCTTATGCATATAACTAGTGTATGATTCATGTTATTTGATGAATGCTAGTGATAATGTATGCAACCTCCTCTCATTTGTCCCATCTCTTACCTATTTAAGAATGTTAGTAATATTTTTAGGTTACACATAGTGATTCAAATAACCTTATATGGATTTTAAGTGGAAAAATTAATTAGTGTATTTTATACCTCTTGATCAACCCCTTAGTCTATGCATCATGCTATAACCTCTATGTGAAACATTCATGCTTGGATATCCCATTTGAGTTGTGCAAATAGATTCAATCATAATTCATGTTCTTGGTGCATAATAGGTAGGTGGAGGAGATAAATTTTGTGCATCATCTCTCTAGTTTAGTTTAATTTCAATTCTTTCTCCCTTTTCCCTTGCAATAAATAGTCTTAGTTTGTGGTTCTTAAGTGATGCATCAAGGGATCTAGCCCTAATCTAGACATTCAATCTACTCTTTAGGTCACCCACAACAAGGGATTGTTCCTATGCTATCAATTAAGTGAGGAGGCTTGAAAAACCTCCTCAAGGGTGAAAATTTTGATGATAAAAACTCCCAAATCTAAAACCCCTCAAAGGAGTAGGCCCTAATCCAAGTTTGAATACTAATACAAGGTACAAATCAGAAATTTTCAAGTGTTAAAATCCATACATAACATTGCATAACATGATGGTATTACACTGATTGCACACTGTAGATGTATATATTTGGTACAATCACAATTTTATAATATGTTTTCATATATTTTTGCATGTATAAGCCTCTTGATAGAGAGTTAGGCAAACAATGATGCAATCTCATGTAGATAATTTAAGTGTCTAGACTTATCTTTTGATCATTTTATATAATTTTTACCTTATGACTGTTGGTTTTGCACCTTATGTTTATTCTATTGTCATATTTTCACATGCCATTAGGTCTTAATTCAAAATCAAGTGATCTTATAAATACAAGGCTATGGTATATTTCATTTCATCAAGAATTATCAAATAAAAACCTCAATTAGCATATACTCTACCTTATTTAAGAGATATTGAACTACACTACATATTAAATTGCTAAAACTAAAAGTTTAAATCATTATACAAATAAATTTTCACTTTCCTTGCTTGTACTAAGGGTTTCAATAAGAAAAAGAGAATATAGTTAAACGATTACCATTCCACACACATACCTAGGAGGGAAAACTATATGTGAGTCTAAGGCCCTCTTTGGAATATATGGATATATAGGCAACACTTAAAAACAATAGGGGTTGATATGGTTAGTTCAACTCACATGCTAACCCCTTTTTACTAAGTTACATGAGGCCAAGGGAAAGAGATCTAGGGTTTTTATTATTGGCCAGACTCCATGCACATTATGATGCATTGTAAAGGAAAAAATAGACCTATAAGTGACATCATAACTTTATTAAAGATTTGGTGTCATTACTATACTTATTATGGAATGAATACCTATAACTGATCTATACACATGCATTGATGTTAGTGTTGAGAACCCAATGCAAGCACCCAAGAGGAAAAATAGTCAAAACATTAAAAAAATAGAACATATAGCATGATCACCATCCTAAGATGATTCTAAATCACTATCACAGTCTAGGACAAAATGAATAATAAGATACACTTTCTTTACCCCTTGATTTTATGGTATTTTACTATATTTATTATACATGGTTAAATAGGTTAATTCCCATTATTTTTTACATATTGTTGAATTTTAAATATTATCTCATTGTATTCAAATTATTTTATTTACTTAGTACATTTATCTATTGAACCCATTTAACACAATTTTTTTTAGTGAACCCATCCCTTAACTTATTTTAACCAAACCCTAGATTACAATCTAGGGTTCTTCCTTCTACTAAACAAACTAAATTTTGTTGTTCTTTTTTAGATCTAATTTATTGTATGGGCATAGCTTAAGTAATGCTTACTTATATTTTTTCCCTAGGCATTATTTTTATCCTCTATGTGGTTGCATCCAAATTTTAATCCTTCCTCAACATGTTTAGTTATACTATAAGCTCTAGGAAAACCAATTTTTTGGATTATTGATTTAATATTCCCAATTGTTGTTGCTTGCACAACACACCTTAATTCATCATGGAATCATAGAACATCTTTTTTTCTCTAGAGTCTTTTATTTTGTCTTAATGGATTTTGGTGGCCTTGGCTTGATCAAATTATTGGGCTTTTAGGATAAAAATCCCTAGATGTAAAGTTTGAATTTTAGGCTTACTTCATTCCTATTAACCTAGTTTAGAAGAGGATATTTAATTATTCACTCTTGGTCTAAAATTTACATTTAGGTATTGATTAATATATATATCTAAATTTTTCTAAGTTTAAATAATCTTGGATATTTTGAAACTTGTTCTAAAGTAATTTATAGTTTTCTTTTTGGACAAAACTGACTTAAACCTAGACAAATTATCTAACTTTGTATCTGAGTTTTTGCATTTTTTCCTTAATAATTTTGTCCTTTTCTGATTCATTTTGAATTAAATTTTTTGTCTTTATATCAATTCATTTTTATACTTAGTCATTTCATTTATATTGGACTAAACTAGCTATAAGTTTGGCAAAAAATGATTGTATTTATTCACTTATTTTATCTGCCTTTGATTTTTTTTCCAACTTTTTACTTAAATGTTCTCATTTAAATTCAAAAGCCTAATAATCACTTTGTCTTTTCCTGTAGGAACCTACTTTATTTATTTTCCACATGGTAGTTTCCCATAGCCCCTAAGCTTTTGATCTTTAAGCTAAATCTTATGGGTCTTCGATTCACTGGATTATTACCACTTGTCACTTGATCACTTCCCCACAAGCTTTCAAGACTTAGTCAATTCTGAAAGATCCATAAAGCCCTCAGATAAGCGAGATAATACTAAGTATCCAAATCTAGGCCCTTTAGACTTTTGACTAGGTCTCTAAGCTATTGGATGAGTGGGACGCTACCACATATCCATATCTCACCCTTATGCTTCCTTGAAGCACTAGGAATATTGAGCATGTCAAAGAAATTTCATATGAATGTGATGGTGCCACATGGTAAAATATCATTCACCATGGCTCTAGGGTAGGAAATACATAGTAAAAAACCAACAGATCCCTAGATGCCTAAGATGATGCCACTATTCAAGATTTCAGAGCCCTATGGTGGTTAGTACATCTTGAACATCGAGCCAAGGGTTGAAAGCTCCTAGATGAGTGAGATGATACCATGTGGTGAAATCTCATTATATTAAATCCATAAAATAATAAATGTATGATAAAATCCTTAATCAGTTAGACAAAAAGTGAGGAACTACCACATGGCATGGCCTTAATAATAAAGGACACATTGACATCTTTGTCAGTATCCATAGAACTTAAAATTGATCGTCACTTCACCTGTCAAAATTGTTAAAGCTTGAGAATGGATGGAATGTCCAATCTAACCTACATAGTCGAGTTACAACTTATTTCCAGGTGGTGGAGTGATTCAAAAACATATAATTCAATGCCAATTTGATGATGAGATTAATCATGGACATGATGTGAACATTAAAACTGAGTGAAGAGCAAAAAAAGGATAAGGATTACCTTAATGAGGCATGATATTTAATACATAGAGCATGGCCAACTGACTATCTTGAGGAGATCTCAATGACTTTCAACCTCTCAAAATTCAATTTAGGATCCATCGAACATGGACCTTACTATGTAAATTATAGTGACCAAGTGATTTAATGAATGTTAAATAATTTAAAACCACCCATAATTTAATTCAAATTTAGATGGCACGGTGATCTTGATTGCCTTGGGAATGGAAAAAATCTTGGAGAATTCAAATTTCAAACATACTTATCTCATTGAATTATTATAACCACCTGGTGGTTAGTTGAGTAATGACTCAATGAACTAGAATTATCTATAAAAGTCTAGATATTTGATTGAATAACGGTTAGATATTTGATCAACTAGTAGAATAGAGCTAGCTAGATAAGAGACAAGTTGCTTTACCCCTTTTTTTAATGCATTTTATTATTTTTTAATTAACTTTTCCTTTGTATGAGCTATGACTGATTGGACTTAAATTTGTATTCACCTATGTTATATTTCTAAGGATAGGATATACTAATATATATAAGATGATAGATATGCATACATGTGGTACACATCCCCCTTAGTTATCTATATGGGTCCAGCATAATAGGATAATCGAGTAACTTGTGGAATATTTCATTGGGTAATGGTTGACCTACATTGGGATTAGGAGGTTACCCATCCATTATTGGTTATACAAAGGTCTATATAAAGGAGATTATTATAATTGTAAAGGAATCAAGTTAGCATTGAGTCTTATATTATAAGAGGATATTAGAGGTTGTCCCCTCAAAGAGACATTATGGAGTTATTCCATCCTAAAGGAGTATTATATGGTGTTGCCCTACATTAAGGGTATTCTATTTCTATATATATTGAATATTTGAGTATATTGGCCTACCAATATATATTGTGTTTTGTTGATCTACATTATATTCTATATTATTTCCAAATATTATAAGTGTGGACCATAACAAGTGGTATCAAAGCTTCGATTTGGATAATTTGTGTGGGACAAAACTCTAGTTTTGTGGAATCATTAATATCTTAAAATAATTTGAAAATTTTTGAACAATTTTTTTATTGAAGGTGGAGAATATTCTAAGGAAGTCATAGTAAAAAAATTAAGGTTTTATTATCAGTTTTGAGGGAGTTATTTCTATTTTAGGTTTTGTAATACTTTCATCATATATTCTTAAACATAAGTAATTTTTATATGAAAATTTTAATAATACTTTATCAACATATATAAGAGTTACAATAAATTTTGTAGAATTTTTTGAAATGTTTTGAGTAATTTATTACAATTTTATAAGTTTTCAGAGATTCGCTCTACAGGCAGAATTTTTTTGGAAAATTTCCACCAAATTTTGATTTAAGTTTAAATATATTATAAAGGAGATACATTCAAAGTTTTGGACTATTTGGATATGTTCTGTGTGAGTTATTGAGATTATATGGTTTTTTCATTAACCCTAATAACGGAGTTTAAAGAATTTTTAGGGAAGGAAGATACTGATGCTAAAGAATGGTGGTTCTTTTTTAAAGAAAGATATTTTAATGATTTTTTTTGGCAAACATAGTTGTCTCTTTTTTTCTCTGAGACTACACAAAATTGGTTTAAATAGTTGAATGATGCACAACGGTATTCTTCATGGGAAGAAATGGACTAGGTTTTCCTAGATCGATGGGATATAAAAGAAAAAAAGAATGAAGAAGAGGAAGAAAATAATGATGATGTCAGTGATGAATAAGAAAAAATATTGAAAGAAAATGAGGGAAATGAGGAAGATAATATAGATGATGAATGAAAAAAAGAAACATAGCATAATGATGATGATGGTGAGGCTACAGATCGTGCAAAAAGAGAGGTAGAAGGTCTCGAAGAGGAAGAAGAAGGATTTGATGATAAGGGTTTGAATAGTTTGGATCCAAATAAATCAGAGTCAATTTTTCAATTTCATGGATGCATTCAAAATAATAAGTTCATTATGTCCATAAACCCTAGTAGCAAGTATAACTTCATCAACATGGATGTGCCTCAACTTCTACATGTTAAAGTAATAAATATCAAGGAGGCTCAAATAGATGGTCATAATATTCAGGTTTTTGAAGATTTAAAGCTTACTATAGAAAAATATGTTCTGCATTTTGATTTTTATGTTTTGGATATGGATGACATGGATATGGTTCTTAGAGATCCATGGTTACAGACTTTAGGAATACTCAATAGTAATGTTTAGAATAAGTTCATGAAGTTTTAGTATAGGAAAAATATGGTCACTTTACAAGATATCATAGTTGGAAAGGCACAAAGAACAATCAAGGTAGATCATGAAGATAATATTAAAGAAAGTGAAGAAGAACATGTGAAATATTCAGATGAAGACATAAATGAAGAAATAATACAAGCAAAGAAAAACATTTCATCTACTCAAGAGACAAAGGAACCACCATAGAAAAAGGTAGAAGAGGTAGAAGAAAAGGTTGATAAGGTCAAAGTATCAAAAAAAGTTGAGGTATATAGACACCCACATCATCATGAGAGGAAACAATCATGGAGCCATATGAGTGAGTGTCATAACAATAAAAACTTTGGCTATATAAGAAATTAGAGTTCCAATAAATATGGTTATGCATGAAAGCTAAAGAAGAACTACTATGGTTAGGTATAGAATCAGAGTAGCACAATGGCTCATGGAACATGAAATCAGTGAAAAAATCACTATGAATATGCATGGAATAATAAATACTATGTTCTTGAATAAAATCATAGTAGTGCATTATAATATGGTACATAGAATCAAAGGAGGAATAATTATTCATGACACCAAGGTAATATATTTATGATCACAAATTTAATCAAAGTAGCACATTGAAATTTGGAAATAGGTTGGAAAGATATTGTGAAAAAGGATTGTAGTAGAGGGGAGATTAGTCTTGTGATAGTCTCATAAAATAATCAAATAAACACACTAAAATCCTAACACCTCTAGCCTAAACACTAGGGAGAGCTTAGGTAACAAAAACTAAATGAAAGCACAATAAAAACATAAAATAAATAACTCTTTTACCTTCTTTGGAGTTCTAAATAGCTTTATTGAATGGATCGATCAACTTATACATTAATAAGTCTTTGACAATGGAGGTTTCTTGGCTCCTTCTCTCCTTGGCACCTAGGATTTGATGTTGTTTGGCTTAAGATTTGGGTATGGTAACACTACTTGTATGAGTCTTATGGAACAAATCATGCATAATAACTCTACAATATCTAAGCTTATAAATGAAGGGGTATGACCTTATATTTATAGCCTTAGGAATTAACTCTCACCCAAGGTGAGTTAAGGTTGAGTTTAGGCTTGGAATAGGTTTAAAATAAACCTAGGTGAGTTAAAATTAACTCTAGTTGAGTTAATAGTTGCCATGTAATCATGATTTGAAATTACTAGGCATGGATCTCAAATCAGATATTTTATAATATTTTCAAATAGCTTGACAACTCATAAAAGCAATGATGAAAAGCTTTGATATTTTAATTTTTGGAATTTCCATTTTTAGATATTCATTAATTTCAAATGGATAATTCAACTAGGCATTTTATCTTGTTTAACTTGTTTATTGATTTTGATTATCTTTTTAGCTCTTTCAAGATTTGATCAAGTGCCCCATTAATGGGTCTATTGGCCACATTGACAATTGTGACGTTGCAAGGTGATTATGGATGAATCCATGAGAGGTTATTATTTAATACAATAGGATACCCCAAATAGGGATGTCTCAACATAATTATGAGCATTGATAAATGATGCATGATTAAATTTAGGATGTTCAGTGATTCTTAGGCTTAATTTGTAATGGTTGGTAAGAATCAATCTGAAGTTCATTTGAGAGCTAGTTGTGGCCAATTTTAGGTGTCTACAGTTTACCCCTAGTTGGTAAGGTGTTACAAGATATAGGCATAGTAACATCTTCTCAAATAATGAAAAGGTCATGTATGTCTATTACTTCAGTGGTAATGGATGAGCTTTGGATGCCCCCTTAAGGGAGTGGTTGGAAAAAAGTGTCAATGATTAGTCTCTCAAAAGAAGGAAAATAGTGGGACCAAAAGGTAAAATGGGTGGAAAAGATTGATTTACCCACATGCAGTTATAATCAATGGCATGATGAGTTGCCCAGTTGGGTAAACAAACATGATGATTTACCCATAGGTAGTTATAATCATCAGTACAACATGATAAAAAGATAATGATTTTTCCATAGGCAGTTATAATCATTGAAAAAGGATAAGGGAAACAAGAGAATGATTTTCTCAAAAATAGTTATAATCATTAAAAAGGGAAAAATAATGATTTGCCCACATGTAGTTATAATCATTAACAAGATAAAAATATGCCCCAATTGGGAAAATAGAGATAATGGTTTGTCCAAAGGTGGTTATAAACATTATCATAATGAAAATGTGACCCATTTGGGAAAAATAAAGATAAAATTTTTCCCAAAGGTGGTTATAATAATTAACCTCCAAATAGATCAAAATACAATGAGTTGCCCAAAGGAGGATATAATCATTAGCTCTATGAGTGGGATGATACACAGTAATGTGCCCAAAGGTGATTATAATCATTGGCTAAATGATGGGAGTATGATGGTAAATTGGATAATGGGGTGTATGAACTAAATCCATACTCACTGATTAAGAGTAAGTTGGTACAAAGGAGAAAGATTAATTTGGGAAACTTGATAGTATGGAGATGCATGTCCTAAATAGTAAGGATTAAAATTATTTCATTAGTTAATTACTCTATATGTGGGTAATGATTGGGATAGATCAAGAATTTTTTAGGTACCAAGGAGAAGTACCATGGCCTCATTGCTTGTAAGATTTCTTGAGATAATTTTTACTATAACACATTATGGTAGGCATCATGATAACTGAACCAAAATATATATAAGGACTGACACATGTTCCAATAAAGAAGTAAAAATAATGTACTGATGATAAAAACCATGATGATAATGTTGACATATGAATATGGATGGACTCAAGAATAATGCATAAAGAATCACCCAATGAATGCATATAAATTGAATCAAGGCATACCAATCAAAGTAAAAAAAAGGCAAACAAGGAAACAAATAGAAAGACACAAATATGAATAAACAAAAATAAAAAAAACAACAGAAAATAACTTGAAATAAACATAAACAATGGTTAATCACAATGCTAGTGCAAATAGAGAACAAACAAGATGATGATTACCCTTAGGGCATAGGAGACAACAAAACAAACAAACAAAATTGGGGGAAGAGAAGAAAAAAAAGGGGTTAGCTGATATGACTCTAGATGTACAAGGCAAGTGGACTCTACTTATATAGTTGTATGGATGCAAGGTTTAACATAAACTTTAGACTAAATGTAGCTCTCCCAAAAAATGGGATAGAAGAAAATGATGATCAAGAAAAACATGATTATATGATAGAGGAATATAAGAATGGTCTCATAAAATGGCAAGTGCTTGGGATGTTAGGCCAATAAGGATGGGGAAACTAAATGAAAAGTGGTTTCTTTTGAAATAACTAGGGTTCTTAAAATCCTTAACACAAAGTAGTGGTTGATTGGGTGCATTCAAGGTTTTATAGGAGATTTTGAAAATATTTTTAGATTTTTTGAAGTATCTCAACTCAATCGATAATGACGAGATACTAAATGGCTCAACTCAAAAAATGGTGAGAGCATTCAAACTTGAAATTACTTGTAAAATGGCAAGAACATGGAAAAACATGATTGAACTGACCTCAACGTGAATTAAGTACTGCCTATATAGTCCCATTAAGACTAAAAGTCATTGTAGTTATGCCTTATAGTAGAGAAATTTGACTAAGAAGCAACAAGTTCTCAAATAAAGTTGGTAAATTAGGTAAATGGCACAATACAACATAGGAATGGCAAGGTGGGACTTCAAGGCATGATAAAAGTGTTGTTCTTAATTTGACCATAGGTAGTTATAATTAGGAAATAATGACATAATTCAATGATACTAATTTTCCCATAGGTAATTATAATTAGTACCATAATGTTGAGACTCTGATTTGCCCAAAAGTAGTTGTAATTAGGAGTACTTGGCATGTAATGAAATAAGAAATGAAGGATGCAACTGCCAAACTATTGTCATACTGGTCTAAAATACTATCTCTATCTAGAATACTAAATCAACTGATGAAACTTTATCTGAATCCTCTTATTAAAGGTGTTCAAAGAACCAATGGAATGGAACCAAGGTCAAAGGGTTGGGTAGAGAGGGTAAAAACAAATTTGGTTGATAGAAAAGGTATAGTATAATGGTATAGGGTATGATACAAACAAGAATGTCGACATTATGGTACAATAAAAGTGGGATTATAGACAATACTTCTCATCTCTCAAGTGAAGTAATGCTCAAGGTGTATAATGTTCATTGGCTCATCAAGTTCATTTCCATTTGGTGTAGTGAGCCTACATGATCTAAAATCATAATTTGTAATAATGATATAGGGGCCTATCTAATTGGGTTTGAACTTGCCCTTGTGCTTTTTCTCAACTATGGTATTCTATTGGTTTTATTTGAGAATAAGATCATCTAGTTTGAACTCTCTATGTATACACATAATATTTTTAACTTTTATCAATTACTAATGCTTTACATCTTGCAAGAACCCATCGTGACTTAATCTCTCTGAGTGCATGCCTTAAGGGGTGCATCGAGAAAGGGGTGAGCAGATCTTTGGTGCTTTATAGGATTATTTTCCCTTATTGCCACATTATTTCTAATCCATTCATCTCCTAAAACCTTTCCCTAAGCTAATTCTCCTCCCTTACACATTCTTTTCATCTTTTCCTCTTTCTATCCTTCTTATCCTTACTTAGTACCCTTTTTACCTACCTAAACAACTAGGTCAACCTGGTCAACCAAGTGCAGGCTAGGGTCACTTTAGCTATTTAGTCTTATTTGCCTTCTGGCTGACCTAACACATACTTTAGGCATTAACCCAAAAATGTGCTAGGTTGATTGCGTCGATCTAGTATAGATGACTTGTCCAAATTTTTTTCGGGTGAGATAATCCTATATATACAAGGTCATTTTGGTCATTACAAAAGATATGCAATTAAGATTTATTATTCACTTATGCTTCTTCATAATTTGATCTTCCACCATTCTACTTGAGGAATCTTAGCTTAGGTTTCTTGTTTAGAGAATCTAGTCTTGTGGATATGTCTTAGATGCTTTGGCCTAATAAAGTGATCCTTATGAACCACAACAACCTCTTGCAAAGCCCCATTGGCCAAGGGAGAGATTGAATTGTGATGTGTTCAAATTTAGGTAAGTATATTCTAATGTTGTTCTCCTCTCTTTTAGTAGATAAAAGTAGCATAAATGTTGGCTCAAACAATATTACTCTTCATATTCTATGTATTAGGGTGTTACTCATACTTACTTTATTTGAAGTTCCCTATACATATTTGATTACTTTGCATTTAACCCCTCACATTGTGCTATAAGCTTTGGTGCACACTAGATTAGTTTAATTTTCTTGTTATTATAATTTTTTACTTTCTTGTTAACTAGTATAAGTGAAATATCAAATCATAGGACTGTTTTAGGGTTGTTGTGTGAGTGTGTTGGGATGTCGGATTTGGAAACCTTCCTAGCATGATATGTTGTGACATGTGATATAAGTGATCCCCTATTCGAGTCTACTAAATCCCCATATTGGTCATGCTCCCACTTAGCAAGTATATACCCAATCATAAGTGTAGGTGTACTCTATCTTATTTGATCTAGGTTTAAGTCATGTGCATCATGTAATTCTAATTGCATACACTCTATGTTTGATGTGCCAATTGTATTAGACATGGAGTCTATTTTGTATGCTTGAAGGTTATTGATTGTGAACATGCATTTTTCATCTAGTAACCCCAACTCTTGTAGGTGAGCTACTCAATAATCTTCATCATCCAAAACATGCTTCAATGAGATGTGTAGAGAAGGTAAATCAACCTTAGTGGGAAGAATGGCCTCAGTGCCATAAACTAGGGAATATGGAGTGGTTCTTATTAGGGTAAAATAATTAGTGCCATATACCTAGAGGGCATAGAATATTTAAAGGTGCCAATCATAACCAACATCACTAACAATATTTTTAAGGTTTTTGATAATGGTTTTGTTGGATGCTTTGACTTGGCCATTACCTTGTAGGTAGTATGTAATAAAGAAATGTTGAGTAATATTATACATCCTTATTTTTAAATTATCCACCTTTATCAGATATAATGTCGGATGGGATACCATAGTAGAAAATGAGATGATTGAAGATGAATTTAAAAATTTGTTTTCCAGTCATGTAAGTGAGGGGTATAACTTTAACCCACTTAGTGAAATATTTGGTAGCGGTAAGGATGTGTTTATTTCCATAAAATGATGTCAAGTTAATATTATAAATGAGATTGAGGCCCTATGTTGAAAATGACCATTATGTAAGCATTTTTTTGAGTGTTTTGGCCAAGGCATGAATTAAATTAGCATGCCTTTAACATTTGTCACACCTTTTGACATACGTAACTACATCAACATCCATAGTTGGCCAATAATACCTGATACATAGGATATTTTTGGCTAGGATGGCCCCATTTGTGTGGGTGCCACATACTCCTTCATGAACTTCCCATAACATGAATGTTGATTTTGCCAAAGTTAAACAACGAAGCAAATTTCCATCAAAGATACAATAGTAAAGGGTTGGTCCAAGTAAGGTATAATGTGTGGCTTGGTGGATAAAGGCCTTTTGATGTTTACATGATAGGTCTGGTGGCATAATGTGATCATGAAGGTAGGTAAAAAGGCTTGAATACCATGTAGAGATGGGACCAAAAATATCACTGATCATTATGATGGTTGGAGGTTCATGAGCCAGTGTTAGAATATTTTCAATGAGGAATTGATATTTTTTTGCCTTGTCTATGTGATAGATCAATGAGCCAATGGTGGCCATGGCATTCACTATTTTGTTGCTGCCCCTTGGTATGTGTTCAAACTATATGTCAGTAATATGCTGCTTGAGAGAGTTGATCATGGCCTTGTATGGCACCAACTTGTCATCTTTGGTTTAAAAGTGGTCTATAACCTGATTGATGATTAACTGAGAATCACTATAAACCTTTAGATGCTAAATATTCCATTGTACTTCTTGACAAATCCCTAAAACAAGTGTTTTATATTTAGCCATGTTGTTAGTACAAGGAAAGCTAATACATAATGATTTAGGGATAAGATCCCCCTATGGTACAATAAATAATAGGCCTACCCCTAATCCATGTGATGTGAATGATACATCAAAATACATATCCTAGTAATGCTCCTCTAAAGGTGTTTCAATGATGGTCATAATGGACTCATTTAGGAATTAGAATGTTAGAGTTTTTGTATCTACAAGGGGTGCTTCACAAGATGATCTACAAGTACCTATCTCTTGATGGCATTCTGGTTGATGTATTTTATATCAAACTCACTCAAAATCATGAACCATTTGGCCATGCGACCTTTGAAAGCTATCTAAGATAGTAGATACTTGAGCAGATCTATTTTGGAAATAAATATGGTCTTGTAGTTCAGGATGTAATGTCATAATTTTTGAGTTGCAAAGACCATAGCTAAACATGATTTTTCAATGGGCATATAATTGTGCTCATACACAACCAACGTATGACTTAGATAATACATGACATGTTATTTTACATTATCATCATGATAATCTAGAATTACCCCTAGGTATTTCTCTATGGTAGATAGATATAGTAGGAATGGCTTTCTTAGCATAGGTGGTAATAAAATAGGCAGATTGGTAAGATATTCATTTAGGTGTTGGAAGGATTTATAGCATTCGTCATCCCAATGAAATGTGACACCTTTATTTAGTAGGTGTGTAAATGGATGGAATTTATTAGCCAACTACAAAATGAAGCATCTGATAGATTGAATTTTTCCCTAAAAACTATAGAGCTACTTCAAATTGGAAGGTGGTGGCATATCTGTAATGGCTCATACTTTGGTAAGATCAACTTAAATGCCTTTATGAGACATAATGAAGCCTAATAATTTACTTGAAGTAACTCTAAAGACACACTTTTTAGGACTGAGTCTGACCTTATATTCATGTAGCCTCTCAATTATTTATTATTGTGCAATTGGATGATCTATCCTGATCTTTGATTTACCTAATATGTCATCAACATAATCTTCAATAATATCATGCATCATTTCATGAAAAATGATGGTCATGGCTCTTTAGTATGTGGCCCCAAAATTCTTGAGATAATATGGCATAAATTGATAACAAAACATTCCCCAAGGAGTGGTTAACATTATTTTGTATTGGTTTTCTGGTGCTATCCAGATCTGGTTGTAGCCTAAAAATCCATCCATTAGTGGAAGAATTTCATACCCCATTATGGAGTTGAAAATAATGTCAATGTTTGGTAAAGGAAAGTCATCCTTGGGGTAGATTGGCTTAGACTTGCATAATATTTGAGATCCACTATGAGTAGTCGATTGGCTGATTGCATCTTGCATCTAAGAGTTTTTCCAACTCTTTCTTTACTAATACAACAATACAAAGATACATTTTTCACAATTTCTAATTCATGGGTTTGGCATCAAGATGTACAACAAGATGGTATACAACCAAGGTGGGATCTAAACCTAGCATGTCTAAGTAGGCCTAAGCAAAAATGTCAACAAAATATCTCAAAAGGGCTGTAAAGACTTCATGTTCCTCTTCAATGAGGGATGCACCTAATTTGATCTATTTCAAGTCATCTAGAGTCATGATGTTGACTTTTGTAGTGGATTCTATAGGGAGAGTCGATCCATCTTCCAGAATAGATGGTAATGATTTGAATTGGCCTACAATGACAAAATCCTTTATTTGGACTAGTTCTTCAAGTTCTCTTAAGGAAAATGAATTGGAATCTCCCACTTATAGGGATGGACATGTTACAAACACTATTGGAAACTCTTGGATGATTCAATCAAAGGCATGCTATTCTTTAGAACTGAAATTAGACCCATAGGCAAGTTCATTGTTGATGGTCTCCTGAGCTATGTTTGAGGAAGGTTGAACACCCTCATTGATTAGTGCTTAAAACAAGTTTTCACCACTAAACTATCCTTTCTCTTTACTTTTATCCTAGTCTAAAAGTGCCTTGAATAGGTTTTCACTTTGGGACCTCAATGTTTTATTCATTTGCTTTTTGCTAAGGGTATTCAATCATTCTCTAAAATAAGTTGCATAATCCAGTTTGATTGAGAACCCTTATTTATGGTCTCCCAATGGAACATTATCTCTTAATACTAGAAAATCACAAAAGGCCTCATTATTCTCAAACTCATCTATAGGCAATGTGGATTCTTATCGGTCCCAAGCTATAAGTTGAGGGTGATATAGAGGAAGTGAATTGTGTCAATTAATTGAGGTAAGAGTAAAAATGACATGGGTATCAAATAGATTGGTATTGGCTAGGTTTTTGTAAATGTTGTGATCAGACTCTATTCCACTACCAACATCATCATCATTAATTGTTGGCATTAGAACATGAATAATATACATGTGGTCACCCCAAGGTGGTTTAATTTTGAGACCATAGGTTCCTTTGTACTGAGTGATGAAAATTGGCTCAAAAGTTCCCTACTAATTTGGCACAAGGCTTCTTCCTTCATAAGCTTGATTCTCCATGATCTTTTTAGGAATGGGGTATTTGTCATTTTTGTAACAATCAGCAAGTTTTTCATTGTATCACCAAGTTTCATCATTTTCTAGTGGGTCCTATTCTTGGCCAGTGGCCAGTGTGAAAATGGTAGGAGATGGACTACGTAGTTTACCTTTTCCCTTTTATTTCCATTCCATGTAGGGTGGCTTGGCTTTAGGTCTTTTATAAGACTTGGGGTTATATGGAATTTTGGCAATGTGAAGTGTAACTTGGGTTAAATATTCTTTTATAATATTGGTTGTGATGGTAAAATGATTAGACATTTTAGGAGGTGGCATATGGGAAGATGAATCAAGGTTGTCTAGGTCTATGTAATTACCCTCTGGTAAATCAACAAATATTTCCTTGCGTTTGTCCTTTTTAGGAACTAGATAGAAACTAAAATGATGGTTATAGCTTTTGTATTTGGCCTCCAAATATTTACAATATTCATAAGGCTATAAATCTACATTGATGGTGACCTCCATGCTAGAATGAGATAACTTGAAACATTGATGCAATGTTGAAGGGATTGCATAGATTTCATGTATCCAAGGTTTACCCAAAAGCAAATTATATGACAAGTCTAAGTCTAGCACATGTACAAGTGTATCATAGGTCAAGGGCCCAATGATAACAGACAAGCTGATGGTGCCTTGTGATTCTTGTTATTCATTGTCATAGACCTTGATAGTGATCATTTTTTATTAGAGATCTACTATTATGTATTCAAGATGCTTGATGAGCCTTAAAGACATAATATTCAAGCTCGATCTATTATCTATGAGGACACATTTCACTTTGTACTGCATGATTATAATTTCAATATATAATGGATTGTTATAGAGAGGGCCAAGGGATGAGATATCACTTTGGTTGAAGGTTAACTATTGGCCTGGGGTTAGATGTCTAACCAAATCTTAGAATTTTTTAGGCTTGTCATTTAGAACTTGGGATTAGCTGAGAAACTTTATCAAGATGTTTTTATGGATAGTTGACGTACACAATAAATCTAAAATGGAGATTTGTATGGGAGTCTTTTGAAGCTGTTCCATAATATTGAATGTCTTTTCCTTAATTATGGTTTATGGCTTGTTCTTAGCTAGAACGATGGGTTGGATGGGTTCAGTGGAAAATGGTTGTGGTTTGAGAATGGTTATCTTTGACTACTAATCTATGATTTCACAATCAATATTAGATATATGACCATTATTGGTAGAAAATGATGGTAGAGGGGGGCCAGATAGGATAAGTCTTAGTTACCAGTATAATTACATGTGGTCATGAGGTAATTATGAGTTATTAGTATAAGGTCCAAAATTAGTATTTTCTACTTGATATGGTATGCCGTCCTAGGTCAAAGTATGATCACTGACATAGATGGGTTGATTATAATTATTTAACAATGGTCCCACTTAGTTAGCACATAATCTTGGATTGATGGTGATGGTGCAAATGTGACCTCCCACAATATGACCTACAACTTTTTTGTAGTCATGTGAAACTATGTGGTAAGCCTATTAGGTATTGGCATCATTCTTTCCTTGGTTCCATCCATTTAGTTGATGTCATTATTACTGCTACTAGAATTGTTATTTTTGTCTTGATTATTGATACTATTTATATTGTTGTTCTAGCCTATGTTTTTATTGCTGTTGGTTATTATTATTATGTTGAAAAAAAAGGTTTTGGTAGATACCCAAGTTTTGATTAGATGTAGATGCCTTATTATCCAATGTTATCTCTCTATTTTCCAACATATTTTTAATGAGGTGCTTGATCTACACACATCAGTTTAGATTATGTCCATGAACCTAATGGTATTCAAAAAAATCATTCTCTCCATACCAATTTAGATAAGGAATGCCTTCAGGATAGTGCTTTAGAATTGGCCAACTAATCAAATTAGTGGTGGCTAGTTTACAAAACATGGATTCAATGGGTTCTCCAAAGTCATTGAAAAATCAATGAGTAGGAAAATTTATCCTTAGAGGAGGGGTTCACAAAGGCAATGGTTATTGTGTTTTTTGAGTTGGTCTAGGATGATGTGAAGACTGCACTTGCTGAATGATTTGTTGGCGAGGAAAAATTTACATTTGCAATATAGATTGAGTAGACAATATTTTCACCATTTAGACATGTTATGACTCAATTACTCTATTTTTTAAAATATTCTTATTGAAATTGAATTTTTTGGATTTTTCATAATTACTATCTTGGGTTGGTGTCGATGCTTGCACTTGGACTTGGTTTTGGTTTTGATTTTGGCCATTTCCTTAGTTTTGGTTCTAATTTTGGTTTGATGAGGTTAAATTGATAATCCATTTGTTAATAAAGGTATTTTCAATTAGTAAACCTTTGTCTATGATCTCTTTAAAAATGTGTACACACTGTAGCTCCAGATGGTAAGATATCTCATTATTCAAATTCTTGGTAAACAAAATAGTTAATTATTTGTCTGGTAAGCTATGGGTGAAATGGCTTGCAAGTAATATCTATCAATGTAAATAACTTGTAAAATTTTTGTTGGCTATTTATTTGGCCTGATTTAGATATGCTAATGAAATATCATGTTTGAGATTGTAAGAGAAATGCTGCACAAACTTGTCTGAAAGATCATCAAAATTAGATACTAAATTCTTTGGCAATTTTAGAAACCATTACAAAGCCTATCCTACTATACTCCAGGGAAAAAAATTAGAAGGTATATGTCATTGTAGGCCACTAGTTGGCAAGCAAAAAATAATTCTATCAAATGGGCCTTAGGGTCTCCTTTACCCTTATATTTGTCAAATTTTGGTGGTTCGTACCTTGGAGGAAATGGTATCTATAGATACTCAATGTTGAATGGGTAGGAACACATGTCATCCAAATTAAAATTTTTGATCTATTTCCTAACTTAGATGGTGGTAATTTTATTCTTCATTTATTGCAATTCTTGTGCTAAAAAACTAGATGTAATATTAGCTTGAGGTAGAGGCTGGACAGTCAAAGGTGGATTACCTTAATCAGGGTATATTGGAGGTATGGTTTATTATGGAATGTTGGTTTGGTTAGGGAACCAACCACAAATATACATCTTTAAATTAGGATGTGATTATTGGTATTTCATGCATTATAGTGTGATATTTTGGTTTAGATTTGATATATAGGTCTAGTTTTGAGGGAATTATGGCTGAGATGGAAGAATATGGATTTGAGAAAAGTATTATTCTTATTGTGGTTGAGCAGGGACTTACTACCAACTAGTCAAACCTAGATGAATAAGGGGAACTTATTGTGAAATAAGGCCCTATCATTAGATTTGTGGAATGTTTGGAATGAAAGGCAATTGCTACCTAATTATCACTTATTAGATAATAATACCTCTTTATTGCACAAACACTTGTTGTGAAGTAGATGCTTGTAAAGCAATTGACATTTGTTTTTGACCAAAAGACATACATTTTTTATTAGACAATGTTTGTGAAAGTATGTTGGTCTACAAATAAGTAGGTGTACTTGTCACTACTTGATGAGGTGGAACATTGGTTGCCCCCTGCTGAGGTGGTAGAATGTTATGCCTCTACTATGTTGGTATATTGGACTATGCTTGTTATTGTGGAATGTTAGTCATCACATGTTGTGGTGGAGTAACATTCATTATGTTTTGTTTAGGCAAGACACTAGTTGACAGTTCACTACTTAATCCTTGTGGTTATATGCTCAAAGAAATAATTGGTTGAGGATTAGAGTTAACTTAGTATGGTTAGGATGTAGGAGTTCCCCCTAGCTATTGTGAACCACTTGTGATATTAACTAAAGGCACCTATTAGGGACTAATTGGTGATGCATTTAAACCACTTTAACCTGGATTGGATGACACTTACATGTTATCTACTGTGTTTGGCATATTTATCTACATATAAGCAATACACCCTTATTTAATGGCTAGGGAATTGAACATGTCTCCAAATAAAGTGATTTGTGTGAATGGGTCTATAACCAAATTATCTTGGCCTATCAATTCAATTAATACTCCTATTTAAGGATCTAACTCAATGAGTAGATATTTTGACATGGCCATGTTATTAAAGTTATGCACTAATTTCAAATATGTTTGATATGATATCTATGTTTATATAAAATGGTCCTACATGAGGCCCTTTATTATGAAAAGTATATTGGTATTTTGGTATGACATTGTCATGAGTGATTGAGGATTGATAGAAGAGGTCTATTCAATGGTTTGGTTGTAAGGCATAGTTGAAGGCACTTTAACTAGACTAGGCAAATTTTTATGGGGGAAGTTTGTTGGAAACTTGGCCCCTACCTTTGTGGTTCTGATTAAAACTTCATCCTTGTTTACAAGAAAGTGACAATAAAATAAATAAGGATCATATGTTGATGGAATCATAGTGTAGTACAATTGTTGTTAAACTTATTCTACAATTGATGGTATGCTAGTTAGGTACTATGCTATTTTCTCTTGGTCTTACTCTGAGTATGGAGGCATGTTAATAAAATAGTGAGATAGAGGATCTTGGATTTGTTTTTCATATTGAGTGTTATAAGGAGGATAGGGATCTATCTCACAAACTACATCATCACCATAAATCTCTTGAACAAAGTCATGTTGTGTGACCACATTATCATAACCAAGATTGTACATGGATCTGCTATGTGTGTAATGAGACATATCGAAATAAATAATAAACATTTTCAAAAAAGGTATAGAGTTATATAAAATCTTAAAAATAATGTCCAAAGGAAAAATGGATCAAACTTGTCTAACTTGGTAAAAAAGTGGAGCTGTATCTCCAAAAAGGTTTATGCTAAAACCTGGTAAAAAATAGTTTAACATCAAATGTCTAACATTAAATGTCTTACACAAAAAGGTCAAGTGGATGAAATAAGACTAAAATGCCAAAATAAGGTACAAAGTGTTTCAAAAAAGTCTAATCTAAAAAAAAGAAAAGTCTCTAGGTCTTTCGGAAAATAAAGCACAAAATCTAGGCTCAAAACAGGTATTGCTAGGTCTTTTGGAAAAGGCATAAAAGCTAGACTTTAAATAAAATGAGGTATAAAAGGGAAAAGAGTTAATCTAACAAATTTAAAACAATTTGGCATAAACTAGGCATTCAGATTTAAACATGAACTTGGTCAATTAGAATAAGGCATGAAACTCTAGGCATATAGAAGATAGACTACTTTCCCAAACTTTCAGCATAAACAATAGTTTTCAATTTGAATAAAGAATTAACCTAAGTTACACAACCCAAAAGTGAAATATAAATGCCCTAAGCCAAAATTACATAAGGCATATGCATAAATCAATAAATATTTGGATTTAAACTTGTCAAGGCTAATTTTGAACTCAACTTAGAAAACTATGCTTCTGAAAATAGACAACACGCTAGATAAGAATGAATGGCATAACAATATTAGGCATAAATCCAAAAAAAACACACAGTTTTGGTTTCAAAATTGGATATTTTGGACACAAGGAAATAAGTTTATGAAATGATTTAAGTAGTGTAATGATGTTATCATGTTCTAAAGATGTGACAAGAGGTTTGTTCCAAGACTCAAAGGCATAATACATGGAATGAATTGGGCAGCATAATGACACACTCACAAAAGATTTGTCAAAAGATTAAGGAAAATGTATGGTGTCAAATGGACATCATAAAACCTCCTCAAATAAAGGAGTGATGTATAAAAATACTTGTTTTTGACTTGGTAAGATAAACAAAACTAGATAGTTTGACTCAAGACCATGCAAAAAGGATAAAATGACACAAACACCTAGGTGTAATGTCCTAAATCCAAAAATTGACAAGGTTGCATAATACTATCAAATTACATCAATATTATCACTCTTGAGAGGATTTTAAATTTTAATCCAAAAAGTAAAAGTGCATGAAAAATAGGGTTTTTAGGCCCCCTCTTCTCTTAAGAGTTTTTACTGCAACAGAGAATTTCAGGGTACTCACCCTGCATCAATAATATGTCCAAAACAAGTGGGGTTATGATAAACTATTATTTTTCACTCATTTATAGATAGTCCTAAGTGTGGAAAACACTAAAGATGCAATCATGTCATTTAGATCCACGTCAACTGACTTGTTATGAAAAGGTCTTATCCTTTTCACAACCACTACATCTATCGCCTATTTAGTGAAGTGCGATATCTGAGTTACCCCTACATTCTAAATCTAAGTACCACTGACAGAGCTTGTTTTAACTACTCAAAACAAGCATCCTAGTGAGTCACCCTCAATTATATACCCCATCATAGAGTGGGGTTGAAATGATGCTGAGAGATGAATTCTCATGTCAATGCTTCCCTAAATAAATCATGAGGAGGTGATGAACTGCTGCTCACAAGTCAAAATACATGAAAATAAAGATAATTAAAAAGGCAAAGAGTGAGCATTTTTGATCACCCAATTTCCTTAAAGGGGATGGAGGGAGAGCATATACGTGTCACTCATTTTGAAAAAAATTAAACTTTAATAAACAAGCATGAAAATGAAACTCTTAAGAGTGTTTAACTATAGGTGAGTTTGTTTTAGTCAGCAAAATAAAGTGTGCTATGAATTTTAAGCCTCTTGGAATTAGTTGTTGATAAACATACAAAAACTTCAAAAACAAATAAGAGATTAAAATAATTAAGTATGTTTTAAGCACCAAATAGAATGGGTGTAAGTTTAATCCATGCTCAAAATTTGTTGTTTCCATCTCAAGAGCTGAAATTTGTTAGAGGGTTTGCCTACTTAGAAGCTCAAACTCAAGTGATAAAACAACATTTAGAATTTAACTCTCAGGTTTTCTAATTTTTGTCTCAGATATGGATCATCATTGATCCATATAGGAATCAATGTCGATCCATAGAGATGGATATCAATCTGGTAGATCATTGATGTTTCCTACAAAAACATAAGTTATTTTGATAGAAATGATGGTTAATAAAATGAGCTCAAAAACCAAAACATCTCACTAGATCCTACAATAAAATGGTTAAACAAACAATATTTAGGTACTTAAACAAAAAAATGAAGATAGAGAGACTAAGAAAAACTTGGATTTAGTTATGTCTCTATTGTGCCCTATTTTTCACATAGGGATCATGGTTTATCCTAGTAATCGATGTTGATCTAGAAAATTGACGTCGATCCCATTCAATTTTGAGATAAAACAATGTCAATCCCTATAACCTGTGAGTTGCTTAAAATAGAAAGATTTAAAAAATGAGGTTAAAACTTAAATTTTAAAGATTTTTAATCATCCATTATAAAAATAAAAGTAGCATATTAATCTACTTGGTTGTATGGGATGCTTGAGTCCTACCAAGAGTGCCAACATGTGAACAAGGATTGAAATAGAGGGGAGGTTAGTCTTGTGTTAATCTCATAAAATAAAGAAAATAAATACACTAAAATCCTAACAAATCTATCCTAGACACTAGGGAGAGCTTCAATAATAAAAACTAAATGAAAGCACAACAAAAACATAAAAGAAACAACTCTTTTACCTTCCTTGGAGCTCCAAATGGGTTTGTTGAATGGTTTGCTTGGCTTATGCATCAACAAGTCTTTGGCAATAGAGGTTTATTGGATCCTTCTCTCCTTAACACCTTGGATTTGATGTTGCTTAGCTTAGGATTTGGGCATGGTAACACTACTTTCATGAGTCTTATGGAGTAAATATTACATAATAACTCTACAATATCCAAGCTTAGAAATGAAGGGGTATGACCTTGTATTTATAGCCTTATGAATTGACTCTCACCCAAGGTGAGTTAAGATTGAGTTTAGTCTTGGAATGGGTTCAAACTAAACCTAGGTGAGTTAAAACTAACTATAGTTGAGTTAATAGTTGTCATATAATTATGATTTATAATTATTAGGCTTTTCTCTCAAATTAGATATTTTAGGATATTTTCAAAGAGCTTGATAACTCATAAAGGTAATGATGAAAGGCTTTGATATTTTGAATTTTGGAATTTCCATTTTTAGATATTCATTATTTTAAATGGATAATTCAACTAGGCATTTAATCTTGTTTAACTTATTAATTAATTTTGATTAGCCTTTTATCTATTTTAATATTTAATCAAGTGCCCCATTAATAGGTCAATCGACCAAATTGACAGTTGTGATACTGCAAGGTAATTAAGGATGAATATTTGAGAGGTTATTGTTGCATACAGTAAGATACCCCAAATAGGGATGCGTCCATAGGATTTTGAACTTTGATGAATGATACATGAGAAAATTTAGGATGTTCAGTGATTCCTAGGCTTAATTTGCAATGGTTGGTAGGAATTAGCCTGAAGTTTGATTGGGAGCTAGTTTTGGCTAGTTTTAGGTGTCTATAGCTATCACCTACCAAGATCACATATGGGTGATTGGATGATCGATCTTGGATACAAGTGTGCATTGTTTTGAAGCACACTTATTATTTGGTTTCTTCATATGTTTTGGGGATGAAAGATGTCAATGAGGGAAGGAATGTTATGTACCTAGGGATGGGATATATTAATGTATATGGGTTGATGGTAATACTAAAATATGATTACATCCCCCTTAATTAGTTATATAGGTCTAATATAATAGAATAATTGAGTAATTTGTGGAATTAGTGCATTGGGTAATGGTCAACCCACATTGGGATTAGGAGGTTACCCATCCATTATTAGTTAGATAGAGGTATATATAAAGGAGATGATTATCATTGTAAGGGAATCAAGTAAGCACTAAGTCAAGGTATGGTGTTTCCCTACCTTAAGGGTGATTATTATATTTATACAAATATTAAATATTTGGTCATCTTGGCCCACCAATATCTATTGTGTTATGTTGTGTTGATCTTGATTGCCTTGGGATCAAGAAAGATATTGAAGAAATCAAATTTAAAACATATTTATATCATTGAATTATTAAAACCACCTGGTGGTTGGTTGAACAATGACTCCATGGACTAGAATTATCTATGAAAGACCAGCTCTTTGATTGATAAGGGTTGGATATTTGATCAACTTGTAGAATAGATATAGCTAGATAAGATACCAAGTTGCTTTTTCTCTTTCCTTAATGCATTTTATTATTTTTTAATTAAATTTTCCTTTGTATGATCTAAGACTATTTGGACTCAAATTTATATTCACTTGAGTATGTGATGAATCTAAATAAATGTTTCATTAATTATACTCTTTTGGAAATATTTGTGAAGTGATATTAATTATTTTTACATGTACACAGTGGCTTTGTTTCTCTATATTTTCTTAGTTAACTTGTCCTTAGACTCCTACACCATATTTGTCTCCTTGTTGTGTTATGCTGGCTAAGTAGAATTTGTATTGTTAGAGGATTTATCTACTTAACAAAAATAGATCTATTTCCTCTATAAAGGAGCTCATCTTCTCTTTCTCATTTCCCTCTCTCTTTTTATAGTTTTTATACATTTTTTAGATTAGTATTAGAATAGTTGGAATTGTAATTGGTTCTTTCAAGCTTTATCTAGATTGCATGTTCATTGCTTGTCATTATTTATGCATTGTTGAATTTAGTTGATAAATGACAATTATTAGTCAGCTAGAAATTTATTGTTAAATATGAATGAGTTGATTTTTTTGAGAAAAATAGTCTAAGCTTCTTTTCATTAGTGTCAGAGTTTAAACCAATAAAGTCTGCTTGAACTAGAATAATCCACAATGACCAATTGAGTGAAATTAGTATGTTGAGGCCTAATGTATAAATCCCTTGGGGAGGTTCTCAGACCTCCTTTAAGGAGAGGTTGGGTGAATTCCTACCTAACCTTCAGGTGGTGTGACAAATAGACCACCAACACTAATGACCAATGTATTTCATATGAGGATCTTATTACATCTAAAAAAAGTGCTCAATCATCCTCATTTACTTATAACTATGTTAATGAAAAAAACAATGATGAAAATAGAAGCCTAAATGAATATGTTCATAATCATAGCATGTTTTCACATGGTTATGAGTGTGATTATACCCCCCTTTATTGTAAATAAGAGGATCTTAGTTCTCCTATTTATTTTATTTTGAATAATGATAAGCCTAAAAAGTTACAAATGATAAATTTTTTTAGTGCATCACATAAAGATGATCTAATAGACATGCAATAAATTAGCACTTAGGATGTTGAAAGTAGCATATTTCATGCAAAAATTCTCAAGATGAACCAAAAATATAATGTTTATATTCCCTTTCAAATGATGCAAATAGTGAAGAAAGTGAGTGTGTTCCTTCTTTCCAAATTAATGACAATGTTAACAATATTGTTCTTTATTTAGATCACTCAAATGCAACTAGTGAAAATACTTCTCTTTCTCTAGCTTGTAATGATCAACATGCATGTATTAATTCTTCCTCTACCTTAATTTCTTAGAAAGATGAAAGTGAAAATGCATATTATTCCAAACCATTCATTGAAAATGGATCAGTTGATGCATATACATTGTCAAATACATTTGCTACATCTCCTTCTAAACTTGCACAATATATGAAAAAGAAATTCAAAAATGCATTGAATGATAAAAATAAGAATATTACATCACATGTATATTTTTCCTATGATCATGAGGTACAGAAAGTATCAATTAACATTTCATTCACTCTCCCTCCACAAGAAGGCTTGCATTTTCCCTTTTATTGTAAATATAGTAGAAAATGTTCTTCCTCCTCCCTCCTTTACATTTTATTCTCAAAAGAGTATTTCAAATTTAGATCAACAAAGTAAAAAAACATCTCTTATGCCAATAAATTCTAAATACCCAAGAGAGTTCCATTAACTTTCATGATATCCAAGATGATATAGTTGCTTCTTTGGCAATGAATGCTCCTCTAATTAATGTTTCCAAACCACATGATGATCCTATCTTAAAATACAATGAAGGTATTAAAGAGCCTATTATTCCTATGTTCCATATGGATAGTAAATTAAAACTTATAAGCAATTCATCAACCTCTTTACCAATACCTACTAGTGATATGTTATCTCTCATCCCTACCATGGGGGATATTCAAAAATAAATGTATGTTCTTAAGTTTCAAGTTTCCTCCCATGAGGATACTTGTAATGATAATATCTTAGAGGACCAATCCATTACTAGAGATGTTTTTGATTATCCATACCCTTCCATATTTATCATGCCTATGTTATCTTTCTTTAATGGAAAAGTAAATCTTGTACATCCTTTGCAACAATATATAGACTCATTTAAACATTGGGATAAATATGGATGATTGTTATTAAAACACTTATATATAAGTTTAACTCAAGAGGCTCTTGATTGGTTATATACACTCCTAAATGGTTCCTTACCAACATCTAAAAAACTTGAGGGTGTATTCTTATCTAACTTGCACAAACACAAATTACCCAATCTACCATTGGAACATTTACAGGCCTTAACTCAAAATGAGGATGAGTCCATTCAAGTATATACTATTATATTTAAAGATATATTATATTCCTTAAACTACACCCCCTTATATTTGGAAATACAATTCATATTTAGTAGAGGTTTTCTTTCTCTGCTTATAAAAAGAGCATTGCATAAGCCCTTATCCATTCAACATTTAATATTGGTATGTGCATAAATATGCATGTGCTTTGACTAATAACAAAACATCATTACTTATTTTTACACCAAAAGGAAAACATGTTAGAAACAAATTTCCTAAAGTAAAGTAGCAAACCGAGAAGAATTAGGAACCACTTAAAATACCTTATCCAAAACCATTAGTACCTACCAGATAACAAATGGTAAACATTTCACATGGAGGAAAATATTCCAAATATAGAGTACCTCCTATAGTCAAACCATATGACTCTACTAATGCATAACCACTTTAGTTTGATTGGTTATGAGATAGACCACATGATATATTGCATTCACTATTGGATAAACATATGATAAACCTTCCTCCTAATTATTACCATCCACCACACAAATTTTAAAAGGTAAAAAAACAACCCTTTTTCACTTACCATGGTATTAACAGACATCATGATAATGATTGCTATGTATTAAAATATAATATTACCCAACTTGCAGACAAAGTGGTCATTTCATTTCATAAAGATACATTCAGGTATATTTCCCCTACTTCTAGAGGTTATTTTAAGAGGGTTGACACATCCCATGACATTATTTATGAGGATTGTGTGGTCCATAAACCTTCATAAAATTCAACCACTATTCAAATTACTCCTAGTGTACCCTCTATCGAGACTAATCTTTCTTGCATTGATCCTATCAAAGAACCATTGGTTGATCATGATCTTGATAGAGGGACAAATGGAAGAAACATGGAGATGAATTTGATGGAACCTACTCAAATATTCACAAAGCATATTTGGGTACCAAAATTAACACATAAAGATACATATCAGATAGATACATGTAATATGTTTACAGATACATTAATTTAAGTGATAGAAACACAACCAGAAGTTTTATTACCAAATGATCATTATAGTCGAGCTTTATTATTTTTAACTAGATTTCATGGTGTATTTTGATTGCCTTATTATTACTACATTACCAAATTAATGAATTTACATACTAATAAACAAATTTGTCATACTCAAATAAATATTATATAAATAAATGTAGGTAAATGTGTTTTCATATAAGAGAACACATCCATTTAAAGGAAAATATACCAAGTGAACATCATCATATATATATATATATATATAAATGGTGCCAAGTTTATAAAATATAAAACATAAGTAAAATGTTTGGGGCATATCCTTGGGTGTATACTCCTCATCACTATCTACATCAACAACACTAACATGTCTTGATGTAGATGCTCTTGAGTCCTACTTAGTCTCATGTCACTATGATATCTCCCCACTCTATCCTCAAATTATCCTAGATAAAAACATGTTTGTTTACACTCCCAATATAGGTCATCATATCTATTTATCAATATCTACATGATCTCCATAACACTCTCACTCGATGGTAACTATGTGATAAGTTGCACCACCTTGGTCATTGGGTCAAAAAGGGGAGCATGGGCACCCACAATGTACACTACTCTCTCAATAAATCCATATTTGGATATATCAATAACCACATTTTTAGTGAGGCCCCGTACTACATGATCAACCATGGTAGTCCATTCCTGATTACCTATACCAATAAAACCAAATATAAATCAACAAAAATTATTATATAAAATACTATATAAATTAAATAAAAAACCAACTAAGGTAATTACATGGGGATATAATAGATAAATAATTGATAGGTTATGATCCCATAGGTGCTCCACCATCACCATCATCTCCTCCAGCTCTTTATGTTATAAGTACGACATCAGGTAGGGTAACTATAATTAAAAATAATAATGGCCAATGGGCCCTTACTCACCAATACATATAAGAATATGTGTGTGACACATCATATCATATAGATAGGGGTATGAAAATATATATATTATCATTTGGTTGAGGGGATAGGTCAGTAGGTGTTGTAGCTAGTCTATCATTAGGCCTATGCCCATTCTTGAATGCTCGATGCCATAGATATGGAATTGATTGTACCCCTACTTTATAATGATCTATCAAAGTATATGATCATAATAAAATAACTCATAAACATTGGGAAACTAGTCTACTAACCAAAATCACCTGGATCCTTTGTAGCTCATACCCATCCTTGGGACACCATACAAATGTCCTATACAAATGCCATGTGATATGATCAGCTATCATATGATCTAAAATAGTATGATACTCTATTATGGTATGTAATATACCATGAGTGAGTACCCATCACTTTGAAAATACTTGAGGGTGAACCCACCCTATTAAGGTCCACCAACTAGCTACACTATTGCAATATGCTCATACACCCAAACATTTAATAAGATACCAACTCCAATACCACCATCGTAACTCTCCAAACAAAATCTATACAAATATCTATATAAAAAGGACAATACTAATGACCCCATGTATATCTTGTACCTTATTCCTTAATATGCTACATAATTTGATACATGTGATATGAAATCACCATAGTGTCACCCTGTATTTCCACAAACAAAGTGAATAGTATATATATATAGTTTTTCTCAACTGTGGAACATCACCTTTAATAATACTATATAGATGAATCATGCTACTCAGCTCTACATCTATGAATTTTTATCCAATAAAATAAAATATGGCAACACTAAATTTAACCATTGCAACTATCATCCTCAATAACCTATGCTCTCTCACCACTAATAGGTAGCTAAAATGCAATAAATATCCTCTAAAATGCTTGTCATCTCCCTTATGGGGAGCCCAAATGTAAAAGTATCTAGATTCCACCTCTTAATTAACATTGTAATAAGATGGATATGATAAAAAATATATCCTAATTAGATGGCATAGCCCAACCCCCTTGATCAATAATGATCCAATTGGTTGCATCCAAACCTAACTCTACAATGGTGGATAAATGTCCCCTGTGCTAGAAATATCATATATGCACACCCTTATACACATAAAAATGACCAAAAAAAGTGTTAGCCAATACATTATATCAAGAAAATTCATATTTCCCCTTGACAATTCAAAAATATAGTTAGATATTAGCATTGAATGCTAACACCAAGTTGGGACACATGCATTAGATGTTTCCATCTAAAATTGGGACACTAATGTCAAAAGACCAAAATTACTGTCCAAGATGTCGATGGAAGTGTTTGTTAACCTAAAAAATACAAAATTTTTACTCAAATAAACAAAATTTGAAAAATTTAAAATTACCGCATAACTCTTAAGTATGCTTATCGGCTTACTAAAGTCTTGGCTGGTTAGGGTTATCCAGAGCACATCAAATCACATAGTTATGGAGCTCTCTCACATGAAATTATAAAATTCTATCCAAAGCTCAAATTATAAAAGGTTTAAAATACAAATGAAATGGAAATTTGTTTCAAATCCAAATATATAACCCATATTTTTTTCAATAGTTAACACTTCAATGACCCATATCTCAAGCACCAATTGTCCAAATTCAAAACCACAAGTTATGTTGGGATCCAAACAAATACCTCTTTCACATTGTACTAATTTTGAAAATTTTTGGTGACAAGGAAAAAATCATTTGCATTATTTTATTATACCAAAGAATCATTCAAATTCATAAATATTACTACATCCATATTACTTTTTCCTCTTTCAAAAGTACTAAATCATATTACCAATACACAATTAAATCTTACAATCTTGATCTATATACATCATAGCCACTTCATCCTTTTTTGATGTAGTGACTACTAGATTCTATCCCCCTCACCTTAAAATCGAAGGGATATCAGTGGGGACTTGTTATAAATGCATAATTTCCTCATTTTCATAGTTTTAGACTATAGTGAGGGCATGAAAAAAAGGCATGACCTCTGAACTTATTCAATACTTAACATCTCTAAATTAGAGTGGGGGCATGTTATGGAAACATGTTATTCATATTTACACTAGTTATTAGATTTTTTAGATTATACTAGGAGCATGTTATGGAAACATGTTCACATTTACACTGGTTCTAAAATTCTCCAAATTCAATGGGGGCATGTTATAGAAACATGTCCTCCACACTTGCACCAATTTTAATTTTCTCCAAATTTTATTTATAATATATGGTTCACACACACACACACACACACACACACACACACACACACACACACACACACACTTGGGTTAGTACTCTATACCTTGTTATTGTCACTATACACACATTTTACAATAGTGGTGTATATGATAAAAAAATACACCAATATACATATAATATACTATCTTACACTATATATGATAGGGGGCATGAACAAGAGTTCATTCCTTCTATTCATCCAGACACTAATTTATCTTCTAGATTCCCTAGATTACTATGGAATATTATTACATTATGGACTATTATGATCTCATGGATTATCACTACACTATAGACTATTACTATGCCATTGATTATAACTACACTATGGATTATTATCATACCCAAGATGGACTATTATGGACTATTATCAATCTAATATGTCTAAAGTAGTTGGTTCACTTTTATAGGTTGGATTTGATTAAATCATCCAACATCACCAAATTTATAAGTTAAGTTTTATTAAATCACTCAACTTCATTGAATTTATACATGGGCTTGATTAAATCACTCAACCTCATTAAATTATGATATATAGTATGAGTTTCATTAAATTACTCACCCTACACTAGATCATATATATGTTCACATTTGAGTTGTGATAGTCGAGACATAATACTATCGATGGACATAAAACCACTCTACCTATATCAAGTTGGGGGCATGATCAACTTTCAACTCATCCTATTCCAGATATAACACCTCTAGGGTGAAATCCAGTTGATCACTAATGAACTCATTCATTTTCTTAGTCAGAAGATGGATGAGGTCTCAAGTCCCCTTCTACTTCTCTAATCTTTATAGTGGAGCCAATGATGTTGCATAATCATCACTATGCAACATATACATAGGTGTATTCTATCCATGCTCTTTCTTTATTTTTATGCTTTATAATATTACTCATATACACATTATATACTTTGATTACTTTATGAAATACTTGTGGTTGTAGGTAACATTCAAATAAAAGGGTGAAAAAAGAGTTCAAGTAAAGACAAGGTGTGTTATACACAACAAGGTACACATTTTATTTTACTTTAAACTAGTAATTTCAATGTCCATGAATTACTAGATTTAAAGGGTTAGGAGGGAGGGGAATTTTGATACCCATATTTGGTACAATCATAATTTCATAGTATATTTTCATAGATTTTACATTTATATGACTCTTAACATAGAGTTAGGCATATCCAATGGCATGTAGTCTCATGTGGACATCTTCCTGGTTCCATATTCTTTTACTTGATTTATCTACCTCTTTAGGTCATGCATGTTATCCAAATTAAATTTAAATTCAATGTACGTCATGGATCCCTACTTGTGCTTCTATGATCTATATGTTTTTTAACTTTTAGCCAACAAATGCATCTATGTTAGATAGCTACATCGATGCAAGTTTCAAACCATGACACAGGTAGTTGTCCTAGACTTATGTTTTTGATTATTTTTTGTACACTTTTTTCCTTGTCACTATTGGTTTATCCGCTTATGTTTAATCTTATTATCTATATTTTGTGCATGCCACTAGATTCACTAATTCAAAAACTAAGGGATATCTCTATATATAAAATGGCTATGTTATATTTCATTTAATTAAGAATTTTCAAGTGAGAACATAAAATATGCATATATTTTTTCCATATTCAAGAGATATTGATTTGCACTACATATCAAATTACTAGAACTAAAAGTCCAAAGCATTCTAAAAATCAATTTTCACTTGGTTTACTTGTACCAAGGGTTACAATAGGAAAAAGATAATATAGTTGCATGATCACCATTCTACACACATACCTATGAGGGAGAACTACATGTGATTTTGAGGCCCTCTTCATGGTAAATGGCTATGTAGGCAACACTTAGCAAAAATAAGGGTTGTTAGGATTAGATCAACTCACGTGCTAACCCCTTTTTACTAAGTTACATGAGGCCAAGGGAAATAGATTTAGGGTTTTGATTATTGGTCAAACTCCATAGACATTATGATTCATTTTGAGAGATAAAATAGACCTACATGTGACAATTTAACTTTAGTGAATATTTACTTTCATTACTATACTTATTCTAGAATAGACACATGCAACAAATTTAAAATCATGCATCCACACTAGT